>JAVIAB010000092.1:36700723-36762617 GCA_032433765.1 Megaustenia siamemsis
ATTCTCCTCTCTGATCCCACTACCCGTCTACTTTTTAGTGATCCCCCGATGATCGCGTTTAAGCGTGACAGGAATCTGAGAGATATTTTGGTTAGGAGCCATCTCCCTCGCTCCCACCCTCAACACTTCGGTACGGCCCCTTGTGGTCGTAACTGTATCACCTGTGCCTATGTGCTCCCTGCTGACTCGGTTTTGTTCCCTAATGGACGGTTCGAGATCAAGCATAGCTTCACATGTGTGTCCCGCAACATCATTTATGCCATCATATGCCAACGATGCCACATGACCTATATTGGTGAGTCTGGGAGAAGATTAGCGGAAAGATTTGTGAACATCTACGTAATGTCCAACAAAATACTGGTACTCCGGTGTCTTCCCACTTCAACTCTCCTGATCACAAGGGCAAAGACGACATCCGTGTCACTGGTATTGTCCTTTGTCACTCTGGCGACCGCAGCCGCTTTACTTTGGAAAATCGCCTTATAGTCCAGTATGGTTCGCTGACCCCGAGAGGTATGAATGTATCACACTCATACGCATATTTTCTTTTTGGTTGCTCCTTCCCTTTTGCATAGCCTTCTCTACTACACATATTTGGGTTATTTGGTCTACTTACTATGCCATGCTTTTTATAGTTCTTCTCCTCTAGTCCCTTATGAGACACTTCGGTTTTCTCCTCTATAACTTTTTTTCTGTGCTCCTTACCCCTCATTTATTTTTATTGTACCCCACTTCTCAGACATCTCACTCTTAGCGTCTTTTTACACCTGTCGGTCTACTATTCGATTCTTTCTCCTTTGTGTTTGCACACTGACCCCAGTGTTAACTCCTCTGGTTCTGTTACATTTACGCACTTTTTGCACGATTTTCGACGTTCACGACAGCCGCACTTGGTTGCGATTTTATTATGGATTTTACAGGATAGTTTTATTTATTTTTGTTGTTTTCTTTAACACATTTCGATTGTTTTGTTTTGGTTGTTTCGTTATTAGTTTTGTGTGAGTGTTTTTTGTTTGTTCCTGATGAAGGCCTATTGAGCCGAAATGTTGTTTAGTCTGTGTCGTCCACTTGTCACGTAAAGCTTCTTACATACCATTTTAAAATTTTTCCTTATATTCAGCTTTACTGCAGCTTCGCATTTTTATGCCTTAACCCTTTAGGAAATAACCCAGACCATTTTTAGGAAATAAACCCAGACCCGCATTAGGAAATAAACCCAGAACAGCGTTTAGGAAATAAATCCAGACCCACATTTAGAAATAAACCCTGACAGACATTTAGGAAATAAACACAGACCCACATTATCAGCAAAGAGCGCATTAGAAACAACTTTAATTCGAGAAGTAGAAAGTGCTAATTTGTCCCTTCTCTTTTTATTAAAAAAAAAAAACAGCGGTATAACGAGCTACGATAGCTCAGTGGTTAGAGAATTGAACTATCGAGGGAATTAGGTCGGGTTCGATCCTGATCGACGGCTTTCAGGTTCACACAGCCTTAAATATGTACTGGCATTTTTTCCTGGGAAAGTAAAGCGGCACGGACGTAATACAGGTCAAATTACCCCAAAAATCATGTGCCGAAGGTCTATAAAATGGGCATTAACACCATGGCCCCTTCAAGTCAAGTGGTGTGAACTAGCTCTTCTCTTCTTTATCTCTTTCATTGCGATATAATCCTTTATCTTTACTTATTCTGTCAGTGGACTCTTTCGGATTCTGAGATGAAAGCTTTCAAATACTGAGTCATACTTCTTAATCAACGATGTTCATGCTTAATCTCTTCATTTTACGCTAAAATATATGTCTTTTGGGAGAAAGACAAGTCTATTTTGTTTCTTTTACCAGAAGTAGTCTATCGTACTGGCAACAAACAGAACTGGAAAACCAATTGGGATGTTTCAACAAATAAAACAGGGTGTTAGGCAAGGTTGGTGTGCTGTCACCAGATTTATTTAATATTTTTTAGTGAGATTATTTTAAGATCCATAAGGGTATGCCTTGAATAACAATCGGAGGTCATACTATAAATAATCTAAGGAATGTTGATGATACAGTCTTAACCGCAAAGAGTGAAAATGAGCTACAAGAAATGTTAGACATTATAGTGAAAAAAAGCAAAATAAACGAATCAGCCTTAATAGCAAAAAGACAGAAGTAATGGTAACAACAAAGAAAAAGACATCACCTCAGTGCAAAATAAAGACAAGTGGAACAATATTAAAACAGGTAAATGAATTTAAATATTTGGGAACTTTGTTAACCTCAGACGGAAGATGTACAAAAGAGGTGAGATGCAGAATGGCTCAGGAACAAGAAGCTTTCCAAAAAATGAGGAAGATACTATGCAATCCGTTTTTGACAATAGAAACAAGAAAAAGAGTTTTTAAATGTTACGTAGAGCCAGTCTTAAGAAATGGATGCGAATTATGGACAATAGGACAACAGACAAGAAAATCACTGGAGTCTGTAGAAATGTGGTTTTACAGAAGAATGTTGAGAGTACCATGGATAGCTAAAAAGAGTAATGAAAACGTTCTGAAAGATGCCAAAGCAAAAAGAGCGCTAATTTCTAATATTAGGAAGAAACAATCATAATTTTGTTGGCCATGTAGTGAGAATAGAACAGCTGGTATATATTGTAACAACTGGAAAAATTGAGGGTCGAAGAGATAGAGGAAGCAAAGAGAAAAGATACCAGACGGCTTAAAAAAAAGGCCTGGCAGAAGGTCAACAACAGAAATGATAAATAACTGTCGTGATCGAAAGTTGTGGAGAGACATGATCACCTACGCCAGCAGGCCCTGTACTTGATGATGACGAGTTTCTCGAAGCAACAGAAACACATAATGATCTTTTGACGACTACTATGAAGAAATGCAAACTGAAATGGTTTGCCCACTATCTCCATCGTCTGATATAGCAAAAACCATTCTGCAATGAACTATTAAAGGTGCGAGACGGAGAGGTAGACAGAAAGAACTGAGAAGATATACGTCAAAGAATGACCAGGCATTAACTTTGCCGAGTCTCAAATAATGACTGAAGAAATAGAGAAATCGGGAAGTTTGATTAAGTCTGTCAGTAGTGCCCCAACGACTCCCGGGGTTATGGGGTGAAGAAGACATTACTCTAAAGGAGGTTTATTTTTATTATTATTTCTTAAAGAATCCTCCGGTTAAGTGAACACTCGAATCTGGAACAGCTTGTGGTAACTGCACCAGGCATTTGCCCTTAATATTCAGCCACATAGAAAATCCCGAAACGGCCTACAAATTTGATCAATGCCGTAGAGATAGTCTGCCCTTCAACTGGCATAGAGTGGCTCCGCTGTCGCCTTCCCCCACCCCAATATTTCTGAGCCAGCCCGCTGAGGGGGTTTTCCCCGAAACACATCAATGCTTGTGACGTCTTGAGCTGAAATGACTGACGTCATTTTACCCACAACCGCCCCCTGCTGACAATGGTGGAAACGTCACAACCATTCTGGCAGGCTTCAGAGATTAGGGGGGGGGGGGGGGGGGGGGGGAGGAGGGGGAGAGACGTCTCAGCCATCTTAGATGACGCTGCTGGAGAACATCGAGCACGCTTTGAATGTAAGATTCAGTACTTTATTGTTTGTTACTTTATCTTTCCTTAAGATTTCAGGCATGAGCCTGAGGTCAAAGTAAAGTAAAGAGCCCCGTCAAGCCAAGTGACGTATAGGGAATATGGTGTTAGTGACCATAATGTTTATAGACCTTCAGCACATGATTTTTGGGGTAATGTGGTCGATATTACGCCCGTGCTGTTTTACTTTCCAGAAAAAAAAAAATCCGGTACTCATTTAAGGCTGGGTGAACCTGAAATCCGTTGAGCAGGATCGAACCCGACCTCTTGTCCGTTGTAGTCCAGTTCTCTAACCACTGAGCTATCGCGGCTCCCATAACCTGAGGTGGCACATGTGTGAAATGCGTTACTTGTCTTTCATTCTCCCCTCTCCCGTGGTGAATACCTAATTAAAAGGATTCTCAAAGTCGAAAGGAGGGAGAATGGGGGTGTGGATCCATAATGAGAACACATAGATGGTGTCTAAAAATAGACATTCTCTGGTGATTTGATGGTAAGGTACATGTTGTATACATGGCCACTTAATGTAGTGTCCAGACGGTGACAAGGCAGAAGTCTGGGTAGCAATTTGTTTTATTGACCAGGTGATTTGGGTTCAAATTTTTAATTATAGCGGAGATTTTTTTTTCCCGCACACAAACGAGGGCTTCTGATTTCACACAGTCCTTGATAGAAATACTAGAGATTTTTTCTTGGGAAAAGTACTGCGATCTGACGTAATACTGTCCACAATACTAATAAATGTGCTGATGGTTACAGACAACAATGTTGAAGTAGTGGTAGCGCGTTGACTTGACGAAAAGTGAACGTGAATTCGACCACTGCCCTGACGCTACTCTTCAACCATCTGAATAACGAGAATACTGTGTCGTATGCGATGGGGAAGGTGCATAACAACGAGAAAAAGCACTGGCCTGCTCTGCACAAAAATGCTGTAGCCTAGTATGATGAAGTTTAATATTTTACACCCTCCTGTCCGTACGACATTAACAATGTCAAAGGATATAATATTTAAGGTAAGAAAAGAAGACTGCAAAATGAAATCGCATCAAACAGGTGTTCAAAGGTTAAAAAAAGACTACAATAGTAAAGAGAAAGTGAAGAAAACCAAAAAAAAATATTTGAGCTGTTAAAAATATAAAAACAAATTAAATAAACAAAAACAAAGAAAAAAACAGAAAAGAGGATTGCCAATATGATGGCAGCGCACGGGTTAAAAGCTGTCAATGACAGCAATGATTGACTGTTTTCATCAGGAATAAATAGAGAATCATAAGTTGTCAAGGCCATACTGAACCTCCTTGTAGTGGCTACTGTAACACACTAACTAGTCTGACCATGTAAACATATTCTGGAAATGAATGTCAACCAGTGCCAAAAAATGCAGTGCTAAAGTCGGATGTGTTTGGAAGGCGTTGATATTGCAGCCTTTTGTATATGACGCAACAATGTACGTTTTATGCCCTTTTAAGGACGGGTGACAAAGACGAGTGATCGTAAAACACAGCAGAAGAAGGACACAGGAGTGGAGGGAGATATATAAATAATTGAAAAGAGCATTAGTGAAGAGATATAGGTGAACGAAAATGAGTAAAGACGGAGAAGTACAACAGTAGAAATGAAAAATAAAAAAAGAAATTACACGAGTAAATACGAATACTATATGCATGGTACAGATTATTACTAGAATATAAAAGGGTAGACTTTACAGTCTACACTTCCAGTATGGGCCTATACAGAACAGGGAAGTGCTTGGAATAAAGTGAATTTCGAAAGATCTGGTGGTCCTCAGGTAAGATGTCAGCCTAAGGACAAGGAGGTCCAGGGTTCGAATCCCTACACATACGATAGAAATTTGTATCTTCGAATTAGTGGTTTCTTTATGGTTTTTCCCTCAGCCTAGTATCTGAGCAGCGAAATTCGGCGCTTAACTCTCTCGGATAATTGTGAGAAACAGGAAGTCTTGCGCGCATTAAAGAAACTCTCTCGGATAACTGTGAGAAACAGGTGGTCTTGCGCGCATTAAAGAAACTCTCTAAGATAACTGTGAGAAACAGGAGGTCTTGCGCGCAATAAAGAAACTCTCTAGGATAACTGTGAGAAACAGGTGGTCTTGCGCGCATTAAAGAAACTCTAGGATAACTGTGAGAAACAGGTGGTCTTGCGCGCATTAAAGAAACTCTAGGATAACTGTGAGAAACAGGAGGTCTTGCGCGCATTAAAGAAACTCTAGGATAACTGTGAGAAACAGTGGTCTTGCGCGCATTAAAGAAACTCTCTAAGATAACTGTGAGAAACAGGAGGTCTTGCGTGCAATAAAGAAACTCTCTAGGATAACTGTGAGAAGCAGGAGGTTTTGTGCGCATTAAAGAAACTATCTAGGATAACTGTGAGAAACAGGAAGTCTTGCGCGCATTAAAGAAACTCTAGGATAACTGTGAGAAACAGGTGGTCTTGCGCGCATTAAAGAAACTCTCTAAGATAACTGTGAGAAACAGGAGGTCTTGCGTGCAATAAAGAAACTCTCTAGGATAACTGTGAGAAGCAGGAGGTTTTGTGCGCATTAAAGAAACTATCTAGGATAACTGTGAGAAACAGGAAGTCTTGCGCGCATTAAAGAAACTCTCTAGGATAACTGTGAGAAACAGGAAGTCTTACGCGCATTAAAGAAACTCTAGGATAACTGTAAGAAACAGGAGGTCTTGCGCGCATTAAAGAAACTCTCTAGGATAGCTGTGAGAAACAGGAAGTCTTACGCGCATTAAAGAACTCTAGGATAACTGTAAGAAACAGGAGGTCTTGCGCGCATTAAAGAAACTCTCTAGGATAACTGTGAGAAACAGGAAGTCTTGCGCGCATTAAAGAAACTCTAGGATAACTGTGAGAAACAGGAGGTCATGCGCGCATTAAGAAACTCTATAGGATAACTGGGAGAAACAGGAGGTCTTGCGCGCATTAAAGAACTCTCTAGGATAACTGTGAGAAGCAGGAGGTTTTGTGCGCATTAAAGAAACTATCTAGGATAACTGTGAGAAACAGGAGGTCTTGCGTGAACTAAAGAAACTTTGGTAGCTGATAGTCCAAAAGAGTAGGACAAACCGGCCCCTGTCAGGGAAAAATTGTTAGAAATCTACCTAAATAGATCCCAGTATGTGCAATGGAGTTCGTGCACTTGGATCAGAGCTCACATTGGTGCTGTTCATGACCGTTGTTGGAATTCCTTGACGCAAGTTATTTCCATGTTATTCATTAATGTAAACTACTTCGTCAGCCGCAGTTTTGTCTCTTTAGGAAATTTGCACCGTGTTTTGTTCGTCGTAGGCTGCTTTCACTAGCGTAATCAGGAATCTAAAGGGAGCGAAATTGTGTGTACGACATTTTTGTGTACTACGTATTCGTAATGGCTCATCGTAAATCCCTAGACCGGCTTTACGCTAATCTTACGGTCTGTTTTTGATGTGCGACGGGGATAGTCTGACGACTAACTGTGTGTCTATATGTTCGGAATTTGAGTCAACAATGATGGCCTAACATCATCAAGCGCTATACATTTTTTTTTAAATACGACGATCAGCATTTTCAAGAGGACGTGAACTTCCGGTATATGGTGGATAGGCGGCGGGAACAATTGAAGGCTATGCATGAAAAGTGTTCCTTGTTGCAGTTTCCTCATATTCCAAGTCCGGCTTGTTGCAGGAGCTACTGAGTCAAGTGCTCTGTGCACACCCTGAGCTGTGTGTCTCATCCGTTTTGATCATGTTTCGATATTCCAATTGTTTACGATGAATGAGGATATCGTATGACAGGGAACAGTTGGCTGTGTTCACTTTCTGTGTGGTTTCGCCTTATGTCTTTTGGCGTGTGCTGAGACTGCTACGATGGGGGGGGGGGGGGGCTACAGTTACCTTTCTTTGTTTGGAGATGAGATATTAATTCGGATGATTACGCGGGCACGGGCTGTTGAGTAATTATGGATTTCAATTCGTTTGCAGTGATACCGGGGCCTTCCATAACCAAATAACCAAATAATAATAAAAAATATAATGCAATGCAATGCAATAACACAACACAACACAGCACAGCACAGCTCAACACACACACAACACAACACAACACAACACAACACAACACAACACAACACAACACAACACAACATAACATAACATAACATAACATAACATAACATAACATAACATAACATAACATAACACATAATAACTAATATAATATATATAATATAATATAATATAATATAATATAATATAATATAATATTATAATATAATATAATATAATATAATATAATATAATATATATAATATAATATAATATAATATAATATAATATAATATAATATAATATAATATAATATATATAATATAATATAATATAACATGAAGTTTAGGAAGGTTATTCTTGAAAAGTTAATAGTAGTTCAAATCTATTGTCTTGGAGGCTGTCAAGACAGGAAACAGAACAAACAAAGTTGTACTTTGTTTTGTGAAAATGGCAAAAGTGGGATCTGATTTGCGTTTTCGGCGACATAGTGAAGTGGAGTTTAACATACTACAAGAGCACATCAACACTTTATAGGACCTTGTCAGTGGCCATAACGACTAATTGTTTCCGTACAACTCGCCTGGATGTAATATTTCTATATTCGTTCTTCTTTCTGGCATCTTGTTATGTCATCCTACATGACGCCTTGACATTTCTTTTAATTGAATTCTTTCCGCTTCAGCTGGTCTATAAACAGGTAATTACAACACAGACAAGACACGAACAAGCACGTAGTTCACAGGTCAATAATGAAACAAAAAGGAAATTTCGACATTTTATTTTAAGAAAGAAACAAATGAGAGTGACAGAGAAATCAATATTCACAAATGTGTTGTTTCTTTTTTCCTCTAGTAAAAAAGACAAAACACATTTAAGAACAATGGACGTGTTAAGGGCAAGCTGTGATTTTGACAGAATTTTAAACCATAAAAAAGAATGTTATCATTTTATTTTAAAATTAGAAAAAGTTGCAGTTTGGGAGAAATCGATACTTGTTATTTTGTCGTTTTTCTACCTCTCTGTAAATATGGACAACACTTTAAGAACAATGGGCGTGATAAAAGCATTCAGTTAATCAGGAGCGTTTGATATAATTGTTGAATGGACGTCAATAGATGGAGCTATACATAAAAATATAGGCATTTATTATACGAACGAAGGATAGTGTTTTGTAATAAATTAATGTTTTTAAAAAAATCAATAACATAGAAGTTCGAGCAGCTCCCTAACTGTTATTCACGTCCCAGAAGTAAAGTGAACAAAGATATTTGCATTTCACAATTTTAAACAGAAAGGCAACATACATGGCGCCTCAAACACAAAAGGAAGCAAGTTATTTGCATCACTAAAGGTAACACAATATGTGCATTTGTCAAACCCGCTCACACACACACACAGAGAAGAGATGCTCCTTGAATTTTACTGCAGCAAACACACAATCATAAATAGCCACAAACAAAAGAAAACAACAGAAAAGCTTTGGCGCAATTCTGGCACAAAGGTGCAAAACTAGTTGTACAGGAAAGCTCAGCAACTTCAAAGCTACTTGGAAATTAAGGGGCTACCTTAATATATCAGAATATCTATTCACTACAAAATGATGATCAGTTTAGAACAATCATACAGAACAAACTGTAGTTATGTTGAGGACTCATAAAAAAAAATTAATTTAAAAAAAAACAGTAAAAGTTCCCTCCTCTGCCTTGCTAGGCGTATGGGGAATATTAGTGACCATATTTTTCCATGATAACAGCACATTTTGGTGATGTAGTCGGTAAAGGTAGCACGTCAGACCGCTTTTACTTCTCATACAAATCTCTGATACCCATTTTTAGCGGCTGGGTGAACCCTGGAACCTTGTCAGTCCGAAAAAAATCCGCCACTTCTGGGAATCGAACCCAGACCCTTGTGATTAGGAAGCGAGCACCATAATCACTCAGCCACCCAGCTACTATGTTCAACAAAATACACACGCTTTGAGTTTGAAGTTGCAGGAAAAGTAATTTGAAAATAAAAGGAAAACAAAACTTGGAATATTTACTATATCCAAGTTCACAACAAAGGAAATAAAAATAAAGCTAGAAGCAGTTTATAAATCCTTAGCTAAGGAAGCGATCGGAAACAGAAGCGCTCACCGACGTTGCACTAAATCTATCCTGAAACATACAATAGATGACATGGTACATTTTTTTAAAATAGACAATTAAATCATGAGGTAATCTATTAAATTAATAAGTGGAAACTCGGTTCCGTAAAACTGTTATTACTTTAATAGTCTCGAAACAGAAATAAAACATGTTTACAAGCAACTTGATGAACCTCGAAATGCTGCAAGTTAACATTCTGATGTTATGATTGGTGACAATGAAAATACAAGTACCGCTGAGGTTCAGAGGTCTGGGAAAGTACGATCTTCATGTTTTATAGGATGAGATGATAGGCTTATGTAAGCATTCATTTAGGAAAAAGAAAGAAAGAAAGAACTGATAATAATAATAATAATACAGGTTTTTCTATCATAATAGAAAGTGTGATATGAAAATGGAGCGCTCGAGACAAATTTACACAGTTTGCTTCATTTGTGATCTTCTATTTTATCATGGTGAAGATAACAAAAGTAGTAGTTTTAATGTATTAATACAACCACAAAGAATAAGAAAAAATTAATGATCACAAAATAAACTATGCGTTTCATATGATTATTGAGGAAATGTTATTTTTTGAAACATAAACACTATGTCTGGTATCACTATGGTCCGGTCTTAACGCTTTTATGCTGCTTGTGTAGTCTTTTTCTATCAGGAAACGTTATATAGCAACCAAACTGCATCGATTCTGGGTTAAAAAACTGACTCATCTGTATACAGGAATGAGGTCAGTTCAAAGGGTAGTATACAAGAATGTGGTCAGTTCAGAGGGTAGTATACGAGAATGGGATCAGTTCAAAATGTAGTATAGGAGAATGGGGTCAGTTCAAAAGGTAGTATACTCCTGGCAACTATTGCCCACTTTGAAGAGCTAAATTCACACATGCAGACTAGATAGCGAGTAATGAACAACAGTGAAGCTACACTAGACTCTAATTAAGTTCCAAAAGGTATAGTCACTGACTAAATAATAACAAGCTAAAGATAATGAACATTTTCACAGAATGTTACGAGCTGGATAGCTCTTCTGGGTTTGTAAGAATGTTTCATAAGAAAACAAGATGATTAAAGATAGAACATTAAGGATATAACATTGAAACATGGATACTACACGCTTTCAGGAAAAAAGATATAGCAACATAGCCAAGCTTGTGTTTGTTTGGAACCCTCAGTGGTAGAGACAAAACAGGAGACCAAGTTAATGTGTTATAAAGAACAGTAAAAGTAAATACATGTACCAATTAAAAATTGAATACAGTTGGTTGAGCTGAAGAATAACGTGTTGGATGGATGACGCTGAAGAGTACCTGTTGTAGCTCTGTGTCTTTACAGAAATTTAAATGAGTTCTTCTTCTTCATCTTCTTCTGGTTCTTCTGCTTCTTCCTCTTTCCATCCTCATTTGCCTTTCAGAGTCGAGGGGAGATATAGTTTGCGGTCTTTTGCACTTTTGTTCGCCTCTGCTGCTGTTATGTTTCCGAGTGTGTCTAATATTACACCAATCCATCTTTTCGTGGTTGGTCTTTGGGTCTGGTATTCTCGCAACGTTTATGTAAGGCTCGTTGTGTTGTGCTTTTAATATTTCTGACTTGTCACGTGAAAAAATCATTTTATCTATTGTTTATATATTTTATGGTTATGGGGGTTATTCCTAGCTTTTTTCTCAGTTCTTCATTTCTGATCTTGTCCCTCAAGCTGTTTCCTGTCATTCACCTAACACATTTAATCCCAGTAGAGGTTATTTTGCTTATTTTTCTTGTATCAAGGGTCCAGGACTGGCATTGGTAGCAAAATGTTGGGATGAAGATTGTGTTGTAGAGTGCCCGTTTTGCCTCTAGAGTTATTTCCTTGTTGGGCGATAGTGGTGATAGGTATCCTTGATTTGGCAAACTTTGTTGCATCTTAAGTATATTTCTGCTGTTTGCGAATTATCGTTTGTCACTAGACTTCCTAGGCATTTAAAGTCCTCTACTTGTTTTACTTGGCTGCCGTCTATCGTTATTTTGATGTTCTGTTTCTCTTTTGCGATATGTATGACTTCTGTTTTGATTATGTTGATTTTCGTGTTGTATTTTGTGCCTGTACTGTTGAGTCTATTTAAGTGTTCTTGTAGGTTTTCTAATTGTCCATGAATTAGTGCCTGATCGTCTGCAAATAGAAGCTCATTGATCTCCTCTGTCTCTGACAGGTTGGCTTACTTGCATATGTAGTCTATGTATGTAATGAACAATAACGGGGAAGAGAGATAGTACGCGTCCCTGTCTTACTCCTGATCTAACCTCGTAGTGGCCTATGTAGCCTGCTGCTGTTCTGATTGTCCAGCTGCTGTTGATGTAGAGACTTTTAATTAGGTTGGTTAATTGGTTTGGTTATGGAAGGCCCCGGTATCACTGCAAACGAATTAAAATCCATAATTGCTCAACAGCCCGTGCCAGTAGAGTCATCCGAATTACTAACTCATCTCCCAAACAAAGAAAGGTAGCTGTGGAACCCATCATGGCAGTCTCAGTACACGCCAAAAGACATAAGGCGAAACAGCACAGAAAGTGAACACAGTCAGCTGTTCCCTGTCATACGATATCAGCATTCATCGTAAACAATTGGAATATCGGAACATGATCAAAACGGATGAAACACACAGCTCACGGTGTGCACAGAGCACCTAACGCAGTAGCTCCTGCAACAAGCCGGACTTGGAAAATGAGGAAACTGCAACCAGGAACACTTCTCAGACATAGCCTTCTAAGGTTCCTGCCGCCTATCCACCATACTGACCGGAAGTTCACGTCCTCCTGAAAATGATGATCGTCATATTTTTAAAATGTATAGCGCTTGATGATGTTAGGACATCGTGTTTGACTCCAATTCCGTACATATAAAACACAGTTCGTCGTCAGATTATCCCCATCGCACATCAAGCAACATAGGTTGGTTAGATGTTGGCTTACCCCGTATGTTGTTAGATCTCCCGCAGTTGTTCTCTGTTAACTCAGTCGAATGCTTTTTCCTGGTCGATGAAAGCTATGTACAAATTGTGATTGTGTTAAAATGAGTAAACGAGACTAATCTCGAAAAGTAATTACGTCCTAATACCGGAAGGGCAAAGCATGTCCACAAGTTATTGCTGTAATATTATTACAAAAGTTATTGCTGTAATGTTATTACAAAAGTTATTGCTGTAATGTTATTACAAATGAATAGCCCCGTTTCAATTAAGCTCAATGAATTTTCTTTTGTATATGAAAAGAACACAAGTTCTTCTTTGTTTTTCTTTAAATTATGAAACCGTTACCATAGATGTAGTACTATCATTTATAAAATGATACGTGAACATCTCAAGCTGCAAGAAGTCCGTTGTTCACTGTGTGGACACGAAGCTACTGCCATTCAACTCTTCCCTAAATAACTGGAAATATTGTTTTTGAAAATTCACAAATTAACGTATTTTATGTTAATCTGAGAACGTAAAATTAAATCATGAAAACATATAATTGGTTAATGATATTACATAATGTTCGTGTGCGCATAATCTAAGCCAATCGATAAGGTGAAATAACAACAATAGATAAAGGAAGAGAATCGTATAAAAAATTAAATAATTTGAGTAATAAACGAACTAATAGGAAGATCGTGTATCTGTAGATGTGCACCCCATCGCGATCTATAAAAGTAAATCATTTCAGAGGAAGAGGTATGTTTACAGCACTGGGGAAAAAAAAACTGACAAATAATCAACAACAACAAAAAAACAAAGAACAATATATGATCCGAAGCAGGATTGAACCCGAACCCGGTTGTGGATGGAGTGACGCTAACCACAGCCGCATAGTTGGCTGCGCGTCAACTGTGTACTGCTAATATATATATATGAGTTGAAAACGTCACGCTAGTAAGTGTGTTGGGATTTACCTTTTATCCTCAGACTTGCTTCTATATATGACGAAGGGCAATCGTATGCTAACAAAGGAATGATGTAGAACAAATTCAAGTCAATGAGTTCATTATAATAAACATATATTTTGTAAATAGCAGCACATCTACGAAAAAAAAACAAAACTGCTGTCAATGCATAAACTGGACATTAATAAGGAAGGATTATTTCCCATAATATTTAGGTCCAATTTTATTTCACAAACGTTGCCGTATTATAGCTCTTACTTTATAAATAAATTGGAATAAATTAAAACCATTACGAACAAGATAGGGAGCCGCGATAGCTCAGTGGTTAGTGAACTGGACTACAAAGGACAAGAGGTAGGGTTCTATCCTAACCGACGGCTTCCAGGTTCACCCAGCCTTAAATGGGTACCGGATTTTTTGTGGGAAAGTAAAGCGGAACGGGGGTAACACCGACCACATTACCCCAAAAATCATGTGCTGAAGGTCTATAAAATTTATGGTCACTAAGACCATATTCCTTATACGCCACTTGGCGTAACGGGGCTCTTTACTTTTTTATTATTTTTTTTTTATTACGAACAAGATGAATGTGGAATAAATGGAATATAATTTTAGTTGCAAAATAATAATAACGTGAAACAATAATAATCTAAAATCAGACATATAACCGGCATGTGAAATAGGATAGTGGGTAAAAGGTGTTCTCTCCAAGCTTTGCTTTAAGAGGTATAAGGGTTGTGTTAGTGTCCATATTTGTCAATGAACTCGGCACATTTGACATGTGATGTGTTCGGTTTTACTTTAGACCGCTCTAATTTCTCAGGAGAAAAATCGGATGCTTATTTAAGGCTGGATGAACCTAGGAGCCTTCGATCTAGATCGAAACCGACTTTCTTGTCCTTACTAGTCCAGTTTACCAACCACTTCACTTGTATAGGATACACATTCATAAAAATGAAACACAAACAAAATGTTTTTTTTTCTTCAAAAAGGTTTATACAAACAGTTACGGATACTTTATAACTTATCCTGAACAAAATATACAAAATATACTGCTAGTGACAGGATATAAATAACTGACCTTCATAAATCGATTATTTTCTTACTGTTTATATCGCTGACTAATTTATTGAACACTATGTTTCTGTCAATATTTTTCTTCCGCTTATAATCTGCAAAAATTTACCCCATCTATGGATTTACAGACCTGCCCGAAACAGTGCGACATGTCTTTTCAAGTATTTGATTTCAGATTGGCATACAGGCTGCTGATGTTCATTTCAAGCAATTGGTGAAATAGGGAAGGGGAAAAAAACGAGCTTATACGAATCCTTCACTTTGTGAGTTTGTTTATGGGCAATTATTCCAATCCAGAAAAATAAACACTGAATCAGAAACTGTAAAAAGCGTTCAATCCCATCAAAACCGCAGTCACATGCTGTCAGAAATCCAACAACTGAGGAAGATGATGCAATTTGAAGAAAGCCAAGAAATGTCAATTACGTAGAGCGGAGAATAAAATAACAACTTAAAAAAAAAAATCATGACAAAGGAGGGGGGGGGGGAGTGTTTGATAATTGTGTATAATATTGAAAGGGTTGCAAATGTGGCTAAGGAATTTAGTCAAAACAATGTCAGTTTAGAGAGGTTTACATAAACAAGAAACACGATAAATATTCAGAACAGAATGAAAACCAGATCCACACGACATACATTTACATGTACGAACATTGACAATTAAAGAAAAATATTTATTAGAAGAATGATCATAAATATTACATAACAACAAGTTTTCGAACAAAAATAAGGGGAACAAAAGCAGTAGTTCAGTGTTACACTCTTTTACACAATGCAACTTGTGTGTTGAAGTAACTACATTAATAGCACTTTAGCGGCACATTTAAATATATACAAGGAAGGTTAATGGCAATGGTGCAACAGACATCAACGAACTAATTCAGGGCAAGAAGAATGGTATAAGAAAGGAAAAGTCGATCTTTGTTAACATCTATAAATTCCCCGATACACTATAGCAGGTGCGTCTTCTGGCATAAAATGTATAAAACACTAGGTAGCTCCCGACAGACAGACGCACGTAAAAGTGTAAACTGATTCTGTCACGTAAGCACGAAGTAATGAGATTGGCTCCAAAAGTGCGAGAAAGAAGAGGAGCAAACAAAGGATGAGGCCAATAACTCAACTTGAGGATATTAAATTAGCTTGAACAAAGCAGGCCATATTAAACCCAACAAGATTAATAAAGGGAAAAAATTAAGAGACAAAGGGGACATAATGCTGGAATCATTGATTACTCCCGAATCTGGTTCAATGAAACTCTATGATAGGAAACTTTGATATAGAGCTCTGCAACAGAAGGCATTCTGGGCATTAGAATGGACGTCCAGTCGAGCTAGTGTTTCAGTTCATTACAAACGTTTGGGACTATCCTGGTTCACAGAAAACACAGAGGAAAGAACGGCCAGAAAATAAACAATTGCTTGAAAGGAATATACAGAAAATAGTAATTTAAATTTTCATTTGGGCATATCGAGTATATTTCCTATGCTTTATATGTTGAATAATCATCTTATAGTCATTCTTGTTTTCTTCTCGAGCACCCAGTACCTTTTTTTTTAACTTTCCATCAATTTCTAATTCAAACGGGGTTTTTTTTTTTAATTACACATCAAGTAAACAACACAAATGTATAAATACATGTATTCTTTACTCCAAGAAAGAAAGCAAGAAAAAAAAAAGAAATAATGATTGGAAGGTTCCTTTAAATGATTTCTCAAGCTGTATTGCTTGCTGCGTTGCTCACTTCTGCATTCGTTATAACAGCAGGTCATGTGGTAAATAGTTTGCAGAAAAAAGGCCAATGTTGCAAGATTGAGTACATGCACATAAATAGGCGAGATAATAAAACGTACATATTACAGTATTTATTCATGCACATAAAATAAATAATGAAATAATAATTGGCCACTCTGCCCACCAAAATTGGCACCCATTTCAATAAATTGTGATCAAGTGGATAAAGCGCCAAATCTGTGGTTGTGTATGTGAAAATGAAATGAGTAGACACAAAATATACTCGTGTGTACAAATGAGAAATAATCATAAGATGTATGTTTAGAATTGAGAAGATATAATAAAATATATGCTTATAATGTGTAAACCTGGAACACCTCTAATTGCTTACATATGGAAGTAATCGTCGGTTGTCTCGTCCCTATAAACAAACATAGTCAAACTTGGTTGAAAAGAACACATGACTGTAAATGAAGGATGCAAGAAATAACGAATCATTCTAACACATCATTTGAGAATATTTCTATCAACATTTGTTTCTTGTCATCACCGTGTCTGGCTGGTTCCAGAGTTGTGTTTATTATGTTGCCATAAAGCTGTGCATATGTGGTTAGTTTCCATCGCGTTAAAGAAAGTTCTTACGGCCTGTTGTTTGATGTGCGACGGGGATAATCTGACGACTAACTGTGTTTTATATGTTCGATTTGGAGTCAAAAATGATGTCTTAACATCATCAAGAGCTATACATTTTAAAAATATGACGATCACCATTTTCGGGATGACGTGAACTTCTGGTCAATATGGTGGATATGCGGCAGGAACCATTGAAGGCTATGTATGACAGTGTTCCTCGTTGCAGTTTCCTCATATTCCAAGTCCGGCTTGTTGCAGGATCTACTGAGTTAGGTGCTCTGTGCACACCGTGAACTGTGTGTTTCATCCGTTTGATAATGTTTCAATATTCCAATTGTTTACGATGAATGATGATATCGTATGACAGGGAACAGTTAGCTGTGTTCACTTTCTGTGCTGTTTCGCCTTATGTCTTTTGGCGTGTGCTGAGACTGCTATGATGGGGACTACATCTACATTTCTTTGTTTGGGAGACAAGGTAGTAATTCGGATGATTCCACTGGCACGAGCGGTTGAGAAATTATGGATTTTAATTCATTTGCAGTGATACCGGGGCCTTCCATAACCAAAGAGCCATGAAGGTGTTACAGAATCGTGGACACAAATTGTGCTTTGTTAAATGTTCATAAATTTAGCTAAACATGTAATCACTCTAGTGCCTATAATGGAGATAAGGACAGATATAAAATGTATAATATATAAAATATCATGAAGGGCCGGGAGTCACGTTTCTCCTTTTATTTGTGTCTTATGTTTGTCTGATCAGATTTATCACTATTTCTTCATTGTGTTAACGAAATAACCGTGGCAGAATTGTCCTTACCTTCTCTCAGCCATTTTCTCCGCAAACTCTTCTCTTCATGCTCTTTTCTCTATGATATTCACGCTACTGCATTGTATCGACACTTCTTTTCTCTATGATATTCACGCTACTGCATTGTATCGACACTTCTTTTCTCTATGATATTCACGCTACTGCATTGTATCGACACTTCTTTTCTCTATGATATTCACGCTACTGCATTGTATCGACACTTCTTTTCTCTATGATATTCACGCTACTGCATTGTATCGACACTTCTTTTCTCTATGATATTCACGCTACTGCATTGTATCACCACTTCTTTTCTCTATGATATTCACGCTACTGCATTGTATCACCACTTCTTTTCTCTATGATATTCACGCTACTGCATTGTATCGACACTTATTTTCTCTATGATTTTCACGCTACTGCCTTGTATCACCACTTCTTTTCTCTATGATATTCACGCTACTGCATTGTATCGACACTTCTTTTCTCTATGATATTCACGCTACTGCATTGTATCGACACTTCTTTTCTCTATGATATTCACGCTACTGCATTGTATCGACACTTATTTTCTCTATGATATTCACGGTACTGCATTGTATCGACACTTCTTTTCTTCAAGCTTTTCTTCGCTTTTCTGTATTTCTATCTAAGCTGACAATAGAAACAAGTTACTTAAAATGATCTGACTGAAATTACAAAAGAACTTAGAGAGCCCAGACTGTAGTAAGTCGAATACCTCACTCAATCAAGATAAGCTAGCTCAACGTTGAATTTTCTGCCTGAGAAGAAAGGCTCGTGCAATGACTGCAAGACATCTCGCGAGCATCAATAAAGATTACATGTTTTCTCGGTAGCCCAAACCAATCAAAAGTGGCCCCTCACTAATAAATAACTGCCAAAGTGAGTGCTTGATATGTCATTTATTTCCTTCGTGGTGTATACTGTCTCTGTTCTGAGCTACAGATTTGAAATGCAGAAAAAATAATTTCTGTTCACGCAGAAATATTTGTGCATTAAAAAAAATGTAATTAGGTTAAATTTAACAACTTCCAATTTCTTAAAAAAAATGTGACAACACTCAAGTATCATTGGTAGAGAAAAGGAGATTTAAAATAGAACGAATTTAAAAAGATAAAGTTCTGGAAGTGGTTTGAAATGAGTGTTTACATTCTGTGGTAGCAAAGGAGTCATAAAGTAGCTGTGTTATGACGTAAGAGCTTCAGCAAAGACAACAGAGAGGCGTAGCTGGACATGATGTTATTGAAGGAACATAACAAGAGGAATGTTGGGCAAAAGAACTGAAACTAGTGGTTTTCTACATCAGTGACGACAACAGCAAGCACGACACACGGTAGTTGTTTATATTACACCGAAGTTTGTAAGTTTGGTATAGCAATAATAAGATGAAGAATATTTGTAGAAACACCATACATTTTGTGTTTGAGGCTAAACTGACAACAAACATAATAGTATCAGGATTGAGAGTCAGTAGTGTCTTAGTTTCTAGTCACGCGTTTTCCGTAGACATAGCCATGTCACATGAATGTCCGCTTAAGAAACTGCATAACATTTTCTATTGAAATTTCCTGTTTCAATGTCTAATTGTTTTTAAATGTTGTTTTTTTCCCTTTTAGAAACATGAAAAGTAAATTAATTTGATTTACATTTTAGCAACTGAATTGATTTTAATAAACTGGATGGAATGATTACACAATGAATGTTCGTCTACAATGACACAAGATCAGTAATCTTCGTTATTACAGCAGGGCTGATTTGTCTCCAAGTTAATACAATGAAAGAGAATTACATCTATGTGTTGACAATAATAGGAGAGATGTGTCTACAAGTGTTGACTACAACAGGAGAAAATAGAATACATGCATTGACTACAATAAGAGAGATTCATCTACATGTATTGACTACAATAAGAGAGATTCATCTACATGCACTGACTACAATAAGAGAGATTCATCTACATGCACTGACTACAATAAGAGAGATTCATCTACATGCACTGACTACAATAAGAGAGATTCATCTACATGCACTGACTACAATAAGAAAGATTAATCTACATACACTTACTACAATAAGAGAGATTAATCTACATGCACTGACTACAATAAGAAAGATTAATCTACATACACTTACTACAATAAGAGAGATTAATCTACATGCACTGACTACAATAAGAAAGATTCATCTACATACACTTACTACAATAAGAGAGATTAATCTACATACACTTACTACAATAAGAAAGATTAATCTACATACACTTACTACAATAAGAGAGATTAATCTACATGCACTGACTACAATAAGAAAGATTAATCTACATACATTTACTACAATAGGACACGATATTTTATATTAGTGCTTACCTAAATAGGACAAATATACTTGCACACTGATTAAAAGAGGGTTGGTTAGTCTATATAAACTGACTACAATTGCAGCAATTAATCTATATACATTGACTACAGTAGAAGAAACCACTATATATATATATATATATATATATATATATATAAGTACATGTATGTATATATATATATATATATATATATATATATATATATATATATATATATATATATATATATATAATGATACATAAATACAAATTAATAGATTATTAAAGTACAGATCCGTCTATTTTCATTGGCTACAACTGACAGATCCACTTTAATTTGCCAGATCGACTTATGAAAATTGATTGCAATAGGACAGATAGGTCCAGATGTAACAGATCCCACAGGAAGGTTACTTATCAACTAAAGCCACACGATGCTTGTTTTACAAACAACAGGTAGGTTCTATTCTTAGAAGCTGAGTCTAAAAATCAATTACCTGCTCTTTGTTGCTTTCATCTGATTTTGGCACCAATGTACAAGCCAGCAGCAGGTAACCCATGTATTCATCTTTGTCTTTCTCACTCAGAGCCAGCTTCAGTTCTGTCTTCCTAATTGACGCAAACAAAATAAATAAATGATAGAGACTGTATTCATTATCCCATCTGCTCGTCTCAGGCTAAAGATGATATTTCAGGTATTGTGTATTCTCCCCCCCCGCCCCCCTTTTTTACAGAAATGTAAATGTCTAAGTGTAAAACCGTATTCATTCTCTTACATTCAGATCAATCTGTTGTTTTCCATATTTACGATAATAAAAAAAAGTGTTAATGAGAAAAGGCATTCATAAATTGAGCATTCTCTATTTTCGCCATAACTATCGTTCAGTTGTTAAGGTCTATCTTCCCCATTTGTAAATTTTGTTAGAGTTTATACACAACACTCTGAACAAACCATCGATATCAGTGACTTTCGGTGACAAGGAAATATTGTGAACTGCTTTCAGATTGTCCCAAACTGGAAAACTTGAAAATGAAAGGGACAAAAATACCGCAAGGAAGCTGTTGTGTCGAGATGTTTCGTTAGCGCATCTTGTTTGTTGGCAACGTGTGTAGGATGTTAAATTCCAGCTGTGGCAAGTTTTTCTACCTGAAAATGGGGACCGGACGTGTTTTCTTAGAATGTTAGACAGTCAGGCGTGATGCTACCTAACTACATTAATGCACCAAATTTTTTTTTTTTTTGGGGGGGGGGGGGCAAGACGCCAAGCCGGTACCCAAGAATGCCATGTCAAGGGCGGATGTATCGGACAGAAAGACTTAAATATTACGGTTTTTAAGTTAGCAACACAACGCCATCCATGCTAACTTAGGTCCTTTTACTGACGGCAGTGAAGAGTTTGTCAGGCGAACGTTGAAAAAGAAAAATGATGAAGAATTCGTCAATAGAATCATACGGAAATGACATCCAGCTTGTCTTATTTATTTAATTAATTAATTTTATTAATTTACTTAATTTAATTTTTATTTACTTTATTTACTGCAAAAGAAGTTCCGTATATGAAGAAAAAAACTAAATAGAAATGACAGATAAAAAAAAAAACACACACGCAATTTATAATACACTCCTAAAGAAGCCAGTGAGTGGGAAATAAAGCTGTAAAATAAAAATAAAATCAACTTTGTAAATTAATTCAGAACGCTAAATCCAAACAGCAAAGACAGCATTTAAGACAGCAAAAATGTGATAAAAGTTGTTTCCACTTAGCGTGAATGAAATTACATAAAAATGTAGCAATCATTAAAGATTAACACACACACAAAAAACAGAGGAAAAAAAAACAGAATATTGAGTTAAGAAAATCTTTTTGGAGACAGAAATGCGTTTAAGCACAAACCGGTTTAATGAGAATCACAAGTAATAGACCGCATTTAAGAATGCTGACTTAATGTTCTATAAATGTCACCTGTAAAATGTTAGTTATGCTCTGCCCAGTACCTAAGTAGAGAAACTTCAAATGCTGTTCATCGTAAAGCACTTGACAGATAATTTATGAGTGAAACGGCGACTGGAAATTAAAAAAAAAAGAAATTCATCTAGATACGTAATTCAAATATTTCATTAATTGGGTGCCGTCTCCATATCGAAGGTTGGCTACCAAAGAGCGCCATTTTACCCTGTCTTTTGTCTCGGTGGTGAACGTTGTGATAGGATCATCTGTCCAAATTTTGATATTATTTGTCCACTTTAGTCTTGGTCTGCCTCTACCTTCCCTTCCAAGATGACTTTTAAAATGGTATTATGTCTCTTCACATATCCACCAAATTTCATTTGTCTTTTTCGAATTGTGTTCAAACACTCCGGCATAAAAAAAAAATGTCCAGTGGGATTAAGGTAAAGAGTAAAGGTGTCCCATAGCAGTACTTGACTGTTGTAAGGGAGTGGAGTGTGGCGCCTCCACCTATAATGGGCACATTTTTTGATTGAGCGCGGCCCAGTGCTCTCTCATCTCATGCCTGACCGTTCCTGACCAACGGCCAGGTACCCACCTTTTTTCCCCAGCTGGGTCAACTGGCGGGGACGAGCAAGCTTAGAACTCTGGTGTTGGGCGTGAAAGCGAGCCCTCTACGACTAGGCTAATCAGTCTACGGGATTAGTGTTCGGGTATAACCAATGTTTGTTGCTGTTGAATGTAAAACAATTTAATATAATACTGAAGGCAGTCCCAATAATTTGTAACATTAAAATGTTCAATATCGGACTGAAACCATCATCGTTGTTCGATGTGTATGATATGCAAATTATAAAATGAAATTAAGAAATGTGTGAAAAAGTACATAAAATTGGATGAAATAAGAAACAAAGTAATTAAAAGACAACGAATGAGAGAACTTTGTTTAAAATGAAACGAGAATTCTAGACCAGCGAGACAAATGAAATAAAGAAAAAAACGTTGCCACAGCATGTGTGTTATCTTTAAACACTTCAGGCAATAAAAGAATGAGTAGCAGCAATGGGAACATTAGAAGAATGGTAAAGAGAAAAATCCCAACGCTTTAGAAAAAAATTGACAGGAAAGTAAGTTCAAACGTTAAACAGAAATGTATTATCCCACAACGTCACAAATTTCGTAAATATGAACATCAAGCATAACTTAGTTGCTTGTGAAGGCCTTTGTGCCGAAACGTCGTTCTGATTCGTGTTGTCCACTTGTTACGTGAAGCTTTAACCATACCGTTTTATATATATATATATATATATATATATTTTTTTTTTTTTTTTTTTTTTTCTTCATTTCTCCTTACAATTAGCTTCACTGCAGCTTCGCATTTTGATACATTTATGTGCATTCATGTGCATTTCTTTGCACTGACCCTGCTAGTGAGCTAACCTTGTGCGCAATTCGAACAGAAACGAACAGGCCGAACTTATTGTTGTCCATTATCATGCACTCATGGCAACTCTTGTGGAAATTCATGTATTTGGGAAACATTTCATTACATCCAACAAAGAGCCCAATGACAGAGTCTCCACTTCTCGTCTGCTCCAGGCATATGGCCTCACTGGCTGTCCGCAATATCAGGCCCTTGCTGTTTTATCACTTCTGTTGTTCATTTTTTTGGACTTTATTAAACTGTTCATTACATCTTTCTTCTTCCTTTGCTTTTTATTATCCTACTAAATTTTTTTTTTGGTCGTGTCATCCTGTGGTCTCGTTGTTGGTTTTTTTTTTTTTTTCTGGTTCTTGCACTTGTTCGCCATCATTGTCAAATTCTTCTTATTCTTCTCATACCCTCTGCCAAGAAATCAACCTTGAAAGTTTTCACTATCCATTTTCAATGTTGTTTCCCCCAGACCAGAATAACTACAGCAATATAAAAACATTTCCCTGAACTGTGATTTCCCCAAGCATTAATATTCTTGAAAGAATGTCAGTTACTCCTGAGATACATCTTCAAATAACAGAAACTGTTGTAAATCAAGTCTGGAGAGCTGAAGATAATATTGTATAATGTAGACAGGGACGTGATATATGAAGTCGCTGAATTCCCAACGATTTTTGTTATTTCAGTTTCATAATAAAAAGAAAAATAAAGCTATTTTATTGTTTACAAGGAAAATTTGTAGACAGATAATACGAAGAGTCCTTGGCTGTAACGCTTGCCGTTAGTTTGGCTAATGTAGAGCAGATAAAAAAAAGGGGAATAATATTTGACAAACATTGGATGGTGTAGATTTTCCAGAAATCAAACGACGTGATGAATATAAACACACACAAAATCAGAACAAAAACAAAAAGGTAAAGTATTAAGAAAGTGAATTTAATTAACCCGTTTTTTTAAATAAAGGAAACGACTTTGTACATAAAGAACAGACGTGAAGATAAACACAAATACTGTTTAGTATGCGCATTACTTGGAGCCGCGATAGTTCAGTGGTTCAAACTGGACTACAAAGAATAAGAGGTTTGATTCTGATCGATAGCTTCCAGGTTCACCCAGCCTTAAATGGGTACCGAAGTTTTTTTTCTGGGAAAGTAAAGCGGCACGGGCTTAATACCGACCACATTATCCCAAAAATAACTTGCCAAAGGTCTATTAAAAAAATATATTATAGTCACTAACACCATATTCCCTATACGCCACTTGGCATGACGGGGCTCTTTACTTTTTATTTTTTTTACTTATGCGCATTACTTTACTCCATGAACGTAGTTTGATCAGCGATGGTAAAAACACTTAAGAAAGCAAATGCTAAGACTATCTATCTGAAGTTCTGAAAAATGAACAAATTAAACTGCGACCAGTCAAAATACAGTTTACTTAATAAAGAGACAATAGGTATATGCATGCATGTACTTTCTTTCTTCATTTTCTCTTATACACAATCGCTCTTTGTTCGATTGATTTTTGTTTGATTGAAGACTTTTCTTCAGCTATGATATTGAATATTTGATTTACTTACGAAACACAGATTGTTTTTCAGCTACGACAGCACATCTTTGCACAGTCTGCTTATTGAGGATTATTTTTAGCATACAATTTGCTTGGATGACTCATAAGATTGAGAGTAGGATAATTTTCGCAACTTGTAGATTGGTATGAATGAAAGTGATTAGTGACTATGTCCTGCAATTGTAGATTAGTATGAATGAAGGTGATTAGTGACTATGTCCACGATGAAGGCCATTACTTCTGTCTGACATATTTTATTACAAATGATTATTTAGGCGACGATAATGAGTTCACCTCCTCTCTGTATAAGTTCAGCTGGTATGTTGTCGAGACCAACTGTTATCCTTTTTTTCTTGGGGGGGCCTCGGTAGCCGAGTTGGGAAAACCACCCAACTGGGCTACCGACGTTCAGATAGCCCGTGTTCGATTCCCGCTGGGAGCAGTGTGAATTGCATTCGTGGTTGGAAAAAAAAAAAAAACCCACGGTCGACTCAGCCGTTGGCAGAAATGGGTACCAGGGTATTACCCTGGGAAGGTGAGGAATGTCGCCTCGCATCGTGAGTTTCGATGCTTGAAGCGACACTATCCAGAAATCTCGGGAACATTCTGGATAGGCGGCCGAGCACATATGGGTGGAAACTCGCGTGCTAAGTCGCCGGTTCAAGTCTCGTACTTTACCTTTGTAATCCTTACTTTTTATGACGCTAATTCCTGCTACTACTTCCTCTTTCCGGATTGGATATACCACGTTGTCAGTCGCTGGAGAACAGTTCAGAATTATTAGAACCCCCTCCTTCCTCTCCATTTGACTTGTGATGATCAGAGTTGGTAGTAGTACTCCGTCCAGTCATTGATAATACCTTCATTCTCGATGAAGCATTTACTTGGAAATATGGCTGTGGTAGATGAATCCTTGTCAGTAATAGCAGAACTGAATATATTAAATATGATCTCTTACATCACCGGATCGAATTCTTCTTTCAGGAATGCCAAAGAAGCAAATCTACCTCTTATCGTTGTCTAAAAACTTCCTCAACTTTCGTGTCTTTTAACTTCTCAATACCAAATTTTAGCCGGTTGTTAACGGTCCATTCCAGATGCAATCGAAGAGTCATTGACATCACATCATGTTCACTATCTATGTCTATCTCCATTCCAGATGCAATCGAAGAGTCATTGACATCACATCATGTTCACTATCTATGTCTATCTCCATTCCAGATGCAATCGAAGAGTCATTGACATCACATCATGTTCACTATCTATGTCTATCTCCATTCCAGATGCAATCGAAGAGTCATTGACATCACATCATGTTCACTATCTATGTCTATCTCCATTCCAGACGCAATCGAAGAGTCATTGACATCACATCATGTTCACTATCTATGTCTGTCTCCATTCCAGATGCAATCGAAGAGTCATTGACATCACATCATGTTCACTATCTATGTCTATCTACATTCCAGATGCAATCGAAGAGTCATTGACATCCCATCTTGTTCACTATCTATGTCTGTCTCCATTCCAGATGCAATCGAAGAGTCATTGACATCACATCATGTTCACTATCTATGTCTATCTCCATTCCAGACGCAATCGAAGAGTCATTGACATCACATCAGGTTCACTATCTATGTCTATCTCCATTCCAGACGCAATCGAAGAGTCATTGACATCACATCAGGTTCACTATCTATGTCTATCTCCATTCCAGACGCAATCGAAGAGTAATTGACATCACATCAGGTTCACTATCTATGTCTATCTCCATTCCAGATGCAATCGAAGAGTCATTGACATCACATCATGTTCACTATCTATGTCTATCTCCATTCCAGATGCAATCGAAGAGTCATTGACATCACATCATGTTCACTATCTATGTCTATCTCCATTCCAGATGCAATCGAAGAGTCATTGACATCACATCATGTTCACTATCTATGTCTATCTCCATTCCAGACGCAATCGAAGAGTCATTGACATCACATCATGTTCACTATCTATGTCTATCTCCATTCCAGATGCAATCGAAGAGTCATTGACTTCACATCATGTTCACTATCTATGTCTATCTCCATTCCAGATGCAATCGAAGAGTCATTGACTTATCATCATGTTCACTATCTATGTCTATCTCCATTCCAGATGCAATCGAAGAGTCATTGACGTCACATCATGTTCACTATCTATGTCTATCTCTATTCCAGATGCAATCGAAGAGTCATTGACGTCACATCATGTTCACTATCTATGTCTATCTCCATTCCAGATGCAATCGAAGAGTCATTGACTTCACATCATGTTGACTATCTATGTCTATCTCCATTCCAGATGCAATCGAAGAGTCATTGACATCACATCATGTTCACTATCTATGTCTATCTCCCGGGATGATTCTCATTAATTTAAATAAGACTGACACTACCCCCACCCCCTCCCCGTGATGAGATGCAGAGTAGAAACTGAATTAATTGGCATAATCTGGAGAGAGAGAGAGAGAAAGTACATTTTAAAGAAACCAGCGACAACATGTAAAAAAAATCGTTGATAAATACAGCTAGAACGTTATAAAGAATAACATAAATTTAACAGATGGAACAACGGGCTGGAAGTTTAAGAGAAAGTTAAAAGGAAAGATAAATAAGTCCCATGAGTTAAATTATCAGCAAAACAACTGGGATATACATCAAATGTATGGTTTGTATAAGGGAACACTAAACAATCAGACAGTGTTGCCATGGGGAGCCAGGCGATGTGGAGTCATAATCATGACTCGCACGACACAACAATGCTTTTAGTGAAGCTGCACACACAATTAAGAGAATATGAACAAAAATGATGATAACCGCCCTCCCCAAACACGCACAGCCATGAAGATCAACATGACCATAGCCATGCACTTTGAAGCGATAACACAAACTTGCTTCCTTTCACTTCTCCCTTTGACTTCCCTACGCGCAGTATGGGGCTATCGCAAATCATGTGTGTGTGTTTCTGTGTTTTTAATTGTGCTCCGCGCAATTTGTGAACAATAATTGCATAATATTACGGCCAAATTCTCAAAATGTCTCAATTATAATAAACATGTCACTTTTATATAAACGACATTTCTATGTCACACAGATACAAGTCTGCAACAATAGAGTTGCTTAGCTACACACTTTTCCTACAAACAAGAACGCACTATTGTTATATCATGGTTTTTTTTCTGTGTTTTAAATTGTCCATGTGAAGATGTTTCTTCAGACTTTTGATTGTGTTAAAAATGATAAGCCTTAGAATTTTATGAAGAATATTATAAAGATTTCATTAGGCTTCTAACTAGTCGATAGAGAAGAGATGGCACGCTCTTATTTTCTGTTCTCGTTTGAATTTCAGTCTAGGAATGTTCTTTACAGCGCTATTTGATTCGTTTAACACATGGTGTGTTTTGTGTGTGCTATAAATATTTCACTTGTCAATGTCTGAGAGGAAGCGGGTGTCTTCACCTCTTCTGTTGTGGCATCTAAAGCTTTTCTGTGGACTGCTGTTTACTGGCAACCGTGTTACATGTTCAGACCATCCAATTTCTTGTCTCTTGATATAGCTCATGACTAGAGTCACTCCTACTCTTTTCCAATTTTCTTCACGTCTTTTATCATCACAGTAAGTTTTCTTCGATCACATCTCATTTCAGCAGTTGCGATCTTTCTTCTTTTCCTTCGTTGTTATCGTCCATGTCTGATACACTAGTGATGGTTTGTATTCTCCATTATCATCACGTTCTCTGAGCAAACGTAACGAGACAGCACCCATAAGTGTGCTGCTGGTGACAGAAAAATGTGGCCACTAACAGCACCCACAAGTGTGCTGCCGGTGACAGAAGAATGTGGCCACTAACAGCACCCACAAGTGTGCTGCCGGTGACAGAAGAATGTGGCCACTAACAGCACCCACAAGTGTGCTGCCGGTGACAGAAGAATGTGGCCACTAACAGCACCCACAAGTGTGCTGCCGGTGACAGAAGAATGTGGCCACTAACAGCACCCACAAGTGCGCTGCCGGTGACAGAAGAATGTGGCCACTAACAGCACCCACAAGTGCGCTGCCGGTGACAGAAGAATGTGGCCACTAACAGCACCCACAAGTGCGCTGCCGGTGACAGAAGAATGTGGCCACTAACAGCACCCACAAGTGTGCTGCCGGTGACAGAAGAATGTGGCCACTAACAGCACCCACAAGTGTGCTGCCGGTGACAGAAGAATGTGGCCACTAACAGCACCCACAAGTGTGCTGCCGGTGACAGACGAATGTGGCCACTAACAGCACCCACAAGTGTGCTGCCGGTGACAGAAAAATGTGGCCACTAACAGCACCCACAAGTGTGCTGCCGGTGACAGAAAAATGTGGCCACTAACAGCACCCACAAGTGTGCTGCCGGTGACAGAAGAATGTGGCCACTAACAGCACCCACAAGTGTGCTGCCGGTGACAGAAAAATGTGGCCACTAACAGCACCCACAAGTGTGCTGCCGGTGACAGAAAAATGTGGCCACTAACAGCACCCACAAGTGTGCTGCCGGTGACAGAAAAATGTGGCCACTAACAGCACCCACAAGTGTGCTGCCGGTGACAGAAAAATGTGGCCACTAACAGCACCCACAAGTGTGCTGCTGGTGACAGAAAAATGTGGCCACTATCAGCACCCACAAGTGTGCTGCTAGTGACAGAAAAATGTGGCCACTAACAGCACCCACAAGTGTGCTGCTAGTGACAGAAAAATGTGGCCACTAACAGCACCCACAAGTGTTCTGCTAGTGACAGAAAAATGTGGCCACTAACAGCACCCACAAGTGTGCTGCTGGTGACAGAAGAATGTGGCCACTAACAGCACCCACAAGTGTGCTGCTGGTGACAGAAGAATGTGGCCACTAACAGCACCCACAAGTGTTCTGCTAGTGACAGAAAAATGTGGCCACTAACAGCACCCACAAGTGTGCTGCTAGTGACAGAAAAATGTGGCCACTAACAGCACCCACAAGTGTTCTGCTAGTGACAGAAAAATGTGGCCACTAACAGCACCCACAAGTGTGCTGCTAGTGACAGAAAAATGTGGCCACTAACAGCACCCACAAGTGTTCTGCTAGTGACAGAAAAATGTGGCCACTAACAGCACCCACAAGTGTGCTGCTGGTGACAGAAGAATGTGGCCACTAACAGCACCCACAAGTGTGCTGCTAGTGACAGAAAAATGTGGCCACTAACAGCACCCACAAGTGTTCTGCTAGTGACAGAAAAATGTGGCCACTAACAGCACCCACAAGTGTGCTGCTGGTGACAGAAAAATGTGGCCACTAACAGCACCCACACACACGTTTAGTACACAACTGTTTACTTTCATCTCAAAGTGGCACTTTAGTTATAATCTTGGAGATGTTGCAGTTATTTATAGATGAACATGTCATCAGCCTAGTAGTACGTTTCTCTTATTCTTAAAATTGATATTTTATGGAAGGGCTTCAACTTGTGACACCAGATAAAGAAAAGTAAAATTTAGAGCTGAAGTAAATATTTATGTAAGAATATCTTAGTTTCTACTGCTTGCATTAACAAGGTCAGAGTTAGGCTAATTTGAGAGTTTCGGATGGTGCAAGATTCAATTTTAGCCACACAACTTCTTTTTTTCCCTTTATTTTAAGATGCACCTTCTAATCACTCTGAATGAACAATAAAAGAAGGACGTGTATTTGATTTTCGTCCAAAGATATAAATGTTACAATCAAATTTAGTATCGGCGGTAAACAACTGTGAATAAGATTTAGAGGGAGTCTTTTACTTTGTATTACTTGAGATATCATTTAATGTGCGTGCGCTTGTCCTACTTTCTTTTACTTTGTATTCATCATCATCATGTGCCATACCAGTTGGCGTAGGCGATCATGTCCCTCCACAATCTTCTATCTACAGTGCATCGTATCAGTTCTGTTGTTGACTGTTTTCCATGCCATGACACCAAGCCATCTAGTATTTTCTCTTTGTCGTCCGCGATCTCTCTTTCCTTTCATTTTGCCAGTTGTAACCAAGTGTTCCAACTTTCCTTTTCTCACGATGTGCCCGAAAAATGTTGATTGTCTCTTTCTGATGTTTTTTAGGAGCTGCCTTTTTGTGTTGGTCTCTTTGAGAACTTCCTCATTAGTCTTTTTTTTAGCTGTCCAGGGAACTGTCAACATTCTTCTGAGAAATCCTATCTCTGTTGGCCTCTATTCGTCTTTTCATTTGTTTGTCTACTGTCCATAATTCGCTTCCATAGGTCAGAATTGGTTCTATATAGCACCGATGGACTCTCCTTTCATTTCTATTGACATGGATTTGTTGCATAAGATATTTTTCATTTTCTGAAATGCTATTTTGGCCTGAGCTATTCTGCTTTTTATTTCTGTGGTGCATCTCCCATCTGATGTTATTATTGTGCCCTAGTATTTCAGATGTTGCACTTGTTTCAAATTTGTCCTGTTTATTTTTATGCTGCATGCTGGTGATGATTGTTTCTTCGATATGACCATCACTTCTGTTTTCTTACTATTCACACTGAGACCTTTCTTGTAGCTTACTTTTACTATTATGTCTATCATTTCTTATAGTTCTTTCTCTGTCTCTGCTATTAAGACTGTGTTATCCGCATATAGCAAATTATTTATGTTGTGACCGTCGACTTTAATTCCTTTTTTGTCTACTATTAATCTCATAATATGTTCGCTGTAAAGTGAAAACAAATCCGGCGACAGAACACAGCCTTGTCTGACTCCTTGTTTTATAAGTTGAAATTGTCCTGTTTGGTTGTTAATTCGTATTGCTGCTGTTTGTTGCCAGTACATGTTTTTTATGATTCGCAGATCCTTGCCATCAATGTTTAATTTCTCCAGCATATTGATTATTTCCACATGCTTTACTTTGTCAAATGCTTTTGTGTAGTCTATAAAGCACATATATAGATCTTTCTTTACCTCTATAGATCTTTCTATCAATGTTCTTAAGAAGATGTATATTGCATTATTGGTGCCCTTTCCTTCCACAAATCCACATTGTTGCTCACTTATTTTTTGTTTTATTTTGTTTCTTACACGTCTCATGATGATTGTTAGTAATATTTTGTTTTATTTACTTTGTATTACTTGACATTATTTATTATGCGTATTCTTGTTCTACTTTCCTGCAAATTCTTAGTTGCTAGCTCATAAAGGACATTTCGTTCGAGAACATTACGCAAGGCAAAGAGCCTGTGAGACCTCAACAAACAAAGGACATAGGATTTGTATCAACGTGGCTAACTGCTTGTCCAATCATGGGTGATGCATGACCACCAGTTGTTATTAAACAGTTTAAAGATATTCTTATAATCTGCACAACCGTTTTTTTTTTTAATCAAAACTTTGTTATCATTTTGCTGGAGTCAGTGAAAAAGCATCAGAGAAATAAACAACCAGAGTTCTGGAAAAATTCTGTGAATTTAGTTTCTGTGTTAATTTCTCACAGCAAACAAGACGTTTAATTGGGAATGGAAAGGAATCTACCTTACCTGATAATAAGTAAAGCTAATGATGAGATCAATAGATTTGTCAGGAATTGTTTGCACGAAGATTGCAGAATATAGTGTGTAATGATGACCAGGAAAAAAAACGACATTGTTGTTCCCTCAGTTTAAAACAAGCGGTACATTCACATGACAAGGCCACAGTTGGAATATATTGTAACAACTGGAAAAATCGAGGGACGAAGAGATAGAGGAAAGCAAAGAGACAGTTTAAGAAAATGGCTTGGCAGATGATCGTCACACAATAAGCCTTGTGAGTCACATAACTAAGATATTACTAAGAATCATCATGCGAAGAGTGCGAAACAAAATCAGTCTAGAAATTAGTGATTAACAGTGTGTTTTTGTTGGAGGTAAAGGAACGAGCAATGCCGTATACACCATAAGATCTTTAGTAAAAAGAGCCATAGAGGTGAAAACAGATCTATACCTATGTTTCATATATTATACCAAAGCATTTGACAAAGTAAAGCAAATTTAATATCGAAATATTTGTTTAGTATTCTCTTCTTGGCAAGCTATTTTTAAAACTCTCACAAGACATCTTGTAGGTTTCTTGTGCGTGTGTGTGTGTGTGTGTGTGTGTGTACGTGCGCGAGCGCGTGGAGGAGGGGAAAGGGGTAAGTTGGGGAAAGAAAAGAGAACAGTCAAATTGATTAGTGTCTACGACCCTATAATACGTGATTGAGATAAAAGCAGAAAACTGTTTGACGAAGAAAATCACTCTGTCATATCTTAATAGTTTTCCTCATGGGATGTCACAGTCCTCCTGTTTCTTATGGAACACACGTCAATACAAATCCTTAAACGGTTTTAATTTCCGTTGTAGTTAGTTTAACAACAATTTATTTCCGAATTTGTATTACTAGCTTTAACACAACTTTCTAGCCTAAAGAGTAGTTGTATTTCTTTGGTGTCCTTTTCCAATTGTTTAGTTCAGCTCAACTTACTAGTGACAAAGTAAGCATGCCGACAAAAGTATCTTGGATCTCTTCAACACTTAAACTGACCTAACACAATTTTCTCCGGCTTGGTATAGAACCGTTGATCAGAGGTTTCACAAGCCGCCATTGTAAAAACGATTTTGTTAATGAAACGTAGACCTGATACAGAATGTGTAAATTAGCAGTAGAAAGCCCTAATGTGGGAAACAACAGGTAACAGGAAAAGAGGAAGACCCAGAGAGACACTGAGAAGAACACTGATGAGAGAGGCAAGAGCAGCAGGATTCGGCTCTCTCAATGACATAGAGCTGTTTGCACAGAACAGAGACAAATGGCGAGATTTGATAAAATATCTTTAAAAGAATTGAAAACTGCTAGAACAAAATTTAGATAAGAGGAGTATCTGGGTCTACGCCCTTTGGGCCGGCTACGGCACGAAAAGTCAATAGATAGATAGAACACGATTAAATGTAACACGAGGGTCATACGTTTAAAGTTTCTTTATTATTTACAGAATGTATCAATGGCTAAAGACATCATCCATCTTCAAACAACGTTGATTACGACGTTATCTCTAAATTGCAAGTCGTCAATTCCTTTCTTTCCTTACCGCTGTCCTGTGAGGAGAATGCATGTTACGCTTCAAACAATGTAAGGAGAATGCATGTTACGCTTCAAACAATGTAAGGAGAATGCATGTTACGCTTCAAACAATGTAAGGAGAATGCATGTTACGCTTCAAACAATGTAAGGAGAATGCATGTTACGCTTCAAACAATGTAAGGAGAATGCATGTTACGCTTCAAACAATGTAAGGAGAATGCATGTTACGCTTCAAACAATGTAAGGAGAATGCACGTTACGCTTCAAACAATGTAAGGAGAATGCATGTTACGCTTCAAACAATGTAAGGAGAATGCATGTTGCGCTTCAAACAATGTAAGGAGAATGCATGTTACGCTTCAAACAACACATACGCAACTATTTTATCCTCACTAATTCCCTCCTGCGATCTCCTGGTAGTTATAAATTCTCGTCGTATGCATCCCATGACGCCCGTCGGTCGTTAGCAATTTATCTATGTGTTCTGAATATCTTTTTGTTTGTTTTAATGCCGTTTCATCTTATTTAATATTCATGAAACTTTCTTTTTTATCCATATGCTGCCTGTTGCCTTGAAGCATCGCGGAAGAAAGAAGGAATGTATGATCTGCTGTCTGTAGATGTACTGCTTGCTCTTTTGGTCACTTCCCCTTTAGATGTAGTGTCGTTCTAGGGCGTACCTTGACGCCCTTGGGATAGAACAGTTTTGGTTATAGCATATTTCTTTTATTCCGTCTATCCATCTCTTATTTGGTCTTCCACTTGCTTTTTCTTGATGTTTTGAGGCAGAAAGCTTTTGCAGTTGTGGTTTCATTTTTTTTACCAAGTCTCACTCTCTTTCTCTCTCTCTCACTGTCTCTGTGTTTTCCAAAAGCGGAGCCTATTGGTAATGTTTGTACTGGAGACAAATAATAATAAATGAATATTATTATAGAGGGAAACTTCCGAGGCGATAATTCAGGGAATCATAGGAGGAAGAGGTATGTACTACAGCACTCAGAAAATAATTACAAATAAACAACAACAGAAAAAAAACAAAGAACAATATATGGTCCGAAGCAGGATCGAACCCGTACTCCATGGCACCGCCCCTTGCCCCGATAAAAGCCGAACGCTTAGGAACACTAGCTGAGTGGCAGTGTGCATATTCGAGTTAATGAATTAGAAGAAAGTCTCCAAATTTGCAGATGTTGTGTGGATCAACCACTAGGGGAATTCAGGGATGGCCTAAGGCAATTAAAAAATAGCGATCAGTTGGATGATACCTCTAGTTCGAGGGGGGGGGGGGGAGAAGAAGGGGTAATGGAAAGTAAGAACCAGGCGGCATGATCAGTTGCCTACAGTTGATCAAGAAATCGCTTCACTTCTTCAACAAGTTTCCTTATAAGCAGTTTGTGCCACACACAAATGGTTTGTTAGGTAAGGGTTGATTTGATCCTTTTAGTGGTGAGGACTGTTGATATGGAATACTACTACTACATCATCAATCATCATCATCAGTCATCAACAATCATCATCAGGTGATACTACAGTTTGAAACTCCGAGAACTAGCTACTAGACTCTTTATGAACAAGACAGGGCGACTTAGTCGACAATTAGGATGTAACAGTGAAGTTATGAAGACCTACACGAAACACCGCGCGTTCAAAAAGACACAACTTGGGTGTAATGTTGACGATTCTATCAACAAGTCATAAGTAATGATAATAAGAAACACGATAAACCAATTAATGAGAGGAAACTATGCGGATTATTGCGGCAATAAATAAACCAATAGAACTTACATGGTTGCACAGAATATTCAATGCATCATGGCGCCAACAAAAAGCCACAGAAAACTGGTAACAGGCAATCATCGTACCAATAAGAAAGAGAATAGAAAAATAACGGTAGCATGAGAGACTGCAATAAATATAGAAGTATATCGCTTTTCAGCCATGTGGGAAAGTTATACGCCAAAATTATGGGAAAAGGTTGAGACAAATAACAGAACTACAGAAAAGCGATTCTCAAATAAAGTTCCGAAAAAGACAGAAGATGTACTTTGGCTATATACACCCTCAAACAGCTAGCAGAAGAGACGACAGACCAAAATCAAAATGTCTACATAGCTTTAATTAACCAGGAAAGCATCTGACCGAGTGAACAGAGAAAAACTATGGGGGATACTAACAACACACGAAATAATTCAGCATCTAAAAAACCTAATTAATGGTCTCTACATCAACAACAGCCGGACAATCAAAACAGCAGCAAGCTACACAGGCCACTACGAGGTTAGATCAGGAGTAAGACAGGGGTGCGTACTATCTCTCGTTTCCATTATTGTTCATTACATACATGGACTACATATGCAAGCTAGCAACCCATCAGAGACAGAGGAGATCAATGAGCTTCTATTTGCAGACGATCAGGCACTAATACATGGACAATTAGAAAACCTACAAGAACACTTAAATAGACTCAACAGTACAGGCACAAAATACAACACGAAAATCAACATAATCAAAGCAGAAGTCATGAATATCGCAAAAGAGAAACAGAACATCAAAATAACGATAGACGGCAGCCAAGTAAAACAAGTAGAGGACTTTAAATACCTAGGAAGTCTAGTGACAAACGATAATTCGCAAACAGCAGAAATAGACTCAAGATGCAACAAAGCTTGTCAAATCATTGAACAATTATCACCACTATTGTTCAACAAGGAAATAACTCTAGAGGCAAAATAGGCACTCTGCAATACAATATTCATCCCGACGTTGTGCTACCAGTGCCAGTCCTGGACTTATTTGCAAGAACAATAAGAAAAATAACCTCTACTGAGATTAAATGTGTCAGACGAATGAAATGAAAAAGATGAGAGATAAAATCAGAAATGAAGAACTGAGAAAAAAGCTAGGAATAACCCCCGCCATAGAATATATAAAGAAACAATAGATACAATGATTTGGCCACGTAATGAGGCAGAAAGGTCAAAACATAACACAACGAGCCTTCAATAAACGTTGCCTAGGACACAACTAACTAGGACACATAACAGCAGCAGAGGCAAACAAAGGAGTAAAAGACCGAAAATTATATCTCCCCTCGACGCTGAAAGGCAAATGAGGTTGGAAAGAAAATACGAATAAAACGTAATTTATCTTCTCGTACGGTGAAGTATATTAGAAATAACAGATGATTTTAACTTGAATATAATGTATACATTTTATAGCGAGTTAAGCGCACATTATAGGAATCCCGGAACATTTTTATTTTACAGCAAAGTAAGTTCACGTTACCTGAAAACTTCTGGAGGAAGAGGAGAAATTATGTGAATATTGGACAATACTTTTGTTATAATGAAATATAACTACTCTAACGAAAGCCTAACAATTCTTTCAGGATCTGCATTAGACAAACTTCCCTATAGTCGGTAATTCCAGATTTGAGGCAATGCTGAATGAGGATATAACTTTTCAGTTACCATATCTCTTTCTACTATTTTATCTCACTCTGTCTTTCTTTCTCTTTTTTTCTCACCGACTGTTCTATTGTCCCCCCTCTTTCTTCTGGACGTGCCATCTTTTAGCACATCACCGTAGCATACTGTTGAACGTAAATATTATAAGTCAACTTATAGCAATGTCTTTTAAAGAGAATGATAAATAATTGGTATTAAAATCAAGGTAATAAAAAACAAAGTCATACGGCGGTTAGATAAGAACAATTCAAGAAAATAAAACCGAAACAACTTACAAGCACAACTCACAAAGCCAAACATGGATGTGCTTGTTTAAAACTCATCAACCACATCTTTACATTCAATAACTCAGCAACTCAATAAAAGGTTCACATTATATTTCTGAGCTCCTTAATCAGTTTTCTTCCCTCCCCCCTCAAATTTCCTTCTTTCCGGAATCAATTTCTAATCAAGGATTTTAATGGTGGACCAGAGACTAAAAAATGAAAGGAATTTCACAGCCAACTATAAAATATCAATATGCATTTCGATCAGGGACCGGTAAAAACGTGTTCTGTAAAACATGACAAGAGTGAAGATAAAAGCTCTGGGAAGTCTGCAAGCGATAACGTGATTTAATACTTACTTGTTCATCTCAAGGGTTGTGAGGTCAAGATCTGCCCCGCCCATTGGGTCATCGTTCCAGGTGCGGTCATAATCAAATACCTAATAAAGGCCACAAATAGAAAATCCTAATTAATTTCTTGGCCATGGACAAGCCATCAATTAGATACAGCAAAACAAAAATGGTAAAAATAATTATAGTCTTAGAGGAAATACTTTGTCAAAACACAAGCTCCCATGTTACGTCCTAGACATTCCTAGCTCAAAAACAATATTGGGCAAAACTTGACGTTCGACACTTAACCTGTTCCCATTTGTATTGCACTAGAAACATTCCAATCACAATTAGTTTATAATATAAATATAGACATCACATTCTTATATTACGTGCCATTTATACTATCAATATCATATGCAATACCAGTTGGTTTAGGTGATCATGTCCATCCATAATTCTGTAACCACAGTGATCTATCCAGTATCTTCTCTCTTTGTCCTCCGCGATCTCACTTTCCCTGTATTTTGTGAAAAAAAGTATTCCAACTTTCCTCTTCTCACGATGTGCCCTTAAAATGTCGATTGTTTCTTTCTGATGATTCTTATAAGCTCCTTTTTTGTGATGGCCTCGTTGGTGTCCTTGTTGGTCTTTTTAGCTGTCCAATGAACTCTCAACATTCTACTAAGAAATCCCATCTCTGTGGCCTCTAATCGTCTTTTAAATTGTTTGTTTACTGTCCATGATTCACTTCCATAGGGTACATTTGGCTCTATATAGCACCGATGCGCTCTCATTATCACTTTCATTGACATAGACTTGTTGCACAGAACGTTTTTTTTTCATTTTCTGAAATGCTATTTTGGCCTGAACTATTCTTCTTTTTGTTTATATTTTATTTCTATAATTAGTGATAAAAAAATTGGTGTTGTAGTATATCGCTTACAATTTACTATTATTATTAGTGAATATTATTAATATAATTTGGGGGAAATGAGGGGGAGTTCTCAACTCTCAACATTTATATGTGATGCCATATGTTGAATTCTTTGATAATTTGAAAAACAAGTAACGACATCTCAGCATTAATATGTAGTTATCTTTTGAATTGTGCGAAACATGTTATCTTTGACATTTTTATATGTAATGTTAAATGGGTGTTTCTTAGCTCTTTCATTTATCCTAAATCTTTGAACGAGGTACACATCCACAACAGAGTTTAATGGACCGTGATCTGATAATACAAATGTTTTGAAATGTCAGCAATCGAGTGAAATGCCTCTGTTTTAAAGTTATCTTTTGTTTTGCACGAACTTAGTTACCAGAACGTCATAAAGTTAGCTAAAGTTTAATGTCTGGGAACACTTTCTTGAGAGTATCTGTCACAGCAGCCACGCCTACTTGACTAGTGCAGTGCTGATAAACAAAGTTGCGATTAGAGTCGGCACTCACAAACACATATTTATCAAAATAATTAATTTGACAAAGTAAACAATTAGTAAAGTGTTGTACAAGCAAGACAATTAGACACACACGAAAACAGAGGTCAAAAACATGACAATTAAAACCTGTGGGTTTTGCCGTTAAAACCTATAGCATGCATAAGACATATAATACATACTGAACGTCTTCAAATGAGGATTGCTTAGTTTCGTGAATAGATTATATATATATATATATATATATATATATACTTTCGGTAATTTACGAGTTTAGGTACATAATTTATTACTGTTTTAGAGCAACCGCCCCCTTAGTTGACGATTATCTCTAAGTTCATCAATATACGATTGACTGCACGTATCTGAATTTATCAATTACTTCTAGTTCTTGTCCATTTAGTTTTATTTTTGCCACGAGGGTTATCAACTCTAACCTAATAATTAGGGGTCTTCTAATGACATATAGGGAGCCGCGATAGTGGTTAGTGAACTGGACTACAAAGGACAAGAGGTAGGTTTCGATCTCAATCGACGACTTCCTTTCACCCAGCCTTTAATGGGTACCGGATTTTTTGGGGGGAAAATAAAACCGCACGGGCGTAATACCGACCACATTACCCCAAAAATCATGCGCCGAAGGTCTGTAAAAATTATGGTCAATAACACCATATTCCCTATACGCCACTTGGCGTGACGAGGGTGACTTTACTTTTAATGACAGATTAAAGTACCAGGGGACGTTACTTTCCAGAACATAAATGATTTATGTACCTAAACTAGTAAATTACCATAATTTTCATCAATAACATATATAGATTATAGTCACACATTTTGAATTGTACTTATACATTCGGACCATATTCAATACCTTCATTGAGCACAGTTATTCAGTTAAATGTCGGTCATCATCATTGCACTCTGAACATGTCCATAGGTGCTCAGATCTCCTCTTCAGCAAGTCTCGCAGTGTCCAGCGACTAACGACTCCAGTTCTATGTTGGTTGATAAGTCTTCTCACACGCCCACTAAGTTTCTCGTTTCTGGCTGTGCCCATCTTAACCCCCATCTCTTTCATCCGAAGAAGTGAGGTGGACTCATGGTTGTTGAAGTCCTGTGCTCTTCCCACATCTCGGAGGCCATTGATGATGTCCGCCCGATCCATTGGTTGACCGTCCTCTTAATATAGCGCAGCTAGCCAACCTGTTCACTCTTTCATTTCCCCGTACTCCCGCATGTCCAGTTACGTAGACAAAGGTGACCTTTCGTATTTTTTTACTTTTGCAATGATTCTAACCTTTGCGTGTGTACAGGGCGAACATGTATATTGAGCAGAGTGGCATCCTTTAGTGTACAGTATTTTAATATATCTCTTTGGAATGTTCTACCGACGAATGAATTAGCAAATAAAGAACATTATATGAACATAATATTTGTGATAAAATAAAGAGCATTGGAACTAAAAGAATGCAAATAAAACAAGTAATAATAGCAAATCAGATAACACTGACCTTGATAATAAGTGGTTTTGTGACATCATCGACAGGGATGCTGAACTGCTCATCCCAGCGAGGGTTAAGGTTCTTGAACACAATGCGACTCTTATACAGCAGTTTGTTACTCATTTTGAACTTCACGTAAGGGTCACTGGTACCTGTTATAAGATTGTAAATCGTAGAACACCAAGAACTAGTAGAAAACAAACCTTCAATGATCAGACTTCAAACACATTATGTCAAGAACAACAACAAAAATAGTTAAATTAAGATTTCAAAATGGTACATATATCGTACATCACGCATTTATGATAACAATAAAATCAACTACATATAAGGTACGACAACTATTACTCGTAATTTTAGGGTAAAAGTATATGATGAAAGCTATAGCAACCGTTACAGGTAACTTGGACATCAATGATACATGTAATGACAACTATTACTTGTAATTCTAGGGTAAATGATACAAGCTATGGCAACTATTACTTGAAATTCTAATTAAATGACATAAGCTATACACCTATTAGGCGTAACTGACGTAATTGGCACAAGCTATGACCACTATTACTCGTAATTCTAGGATAAATGATACAAGCTATGACAACTATTACTTGTAATTCTAATTAAATGATATAATCTAAACACCTATTAGGCGTAACTGACGTAATTGATACAAGCTATGACCACTATTACTCGTAATTCTAGGATAAATGATACAAGCTATGACAACTATAACTTGTAATTCTAATTAAATGATATAATCTATACACCTATTAGGCGTAACTGACGTAAATGATACAAGCTATGACCACTATTACTCGTATTGTTAACGTAAATATATGTTTGTATCCACCTTAAAGAATATACACATAATAGATACACTGTAATTGGACTGAAATGTATGAGTACACACAAGAGACACAGAAATAACAGTAATAAAAAAAAAACCAAACAAATCATTAGATCACATAATCTTTAACACAAGTGAAAATACATATGAAACGAAGATTTCAGGTACAGAAAAAGTAACAATATTTCACACTTAAAGTTTTTGACACGGTACCTTCTTCAGAAGAAGGTATTGTTAAGCCCCAATCACTACTCACCACAAGTGTCCCTAACGACGAGTTCTCTACCTTCCTGAAGGTGAATATTCAGCATGTAGAGGGAGTGCTGGAAGGACCCTTGGTGGCCAGTCGTATACAGTGAGGGTTCCTAGAAATAAACCGCACCAGATGATATATAATTCGTCGCAATACATGATCACTTATACAAGTTACGTATTTTCTTGTTTATCCATTCATTCTTCACCACAAAATTACATCTATGTTACCAGTGCTCGTCTATACCTTTTACACACATATAGAAAACAATTTACATACGGAAATCCTGTTACATAGGGACTATGTAATAAAACAATAACAAATAAATGACGAACCTGGAACTCAAGAGAAACTTCAATAGATGCAGACATTATAACAGTGGATATTAATTACTGTTTGTAAGGAGATATGCATTATTGCTGAAGACGTTACTTTATAAGTAAAGAGCCCGGTGATACAACGAGACGTATAAGGAATATGGTGTTCGTGACCATGATTTTTGGGGTAATATGGTCAGTATTACGCCCGTGCCGCTTTACTTTCCCAGAGAATATTCGGTACCCATTTAAGGCTGGGTGAACCCGGAAGTCGTCGATCAGGGTCGAACTCGAACTCTTGTCCTTTGTAAGTTACTTCATGAATATATTTAAATCAAGTGAATGAATTCTAGATTGATTAAATCAATTTTACAAACAACACATGGCAAAATCAATGTTACTGTCATTATCAGAAACTGGGAAAGAAATAACAGAGCATCAAAATACCATCGTCTACGTAGTCAGCATGCACACACAAAAACAGAGGCAAACTGAAGCTGTGATCAACATAATGATAGCACAATGATCGGGAGTGAAACATAGGAGATACACTAATACTAGCCTGTCTCATGTGCTACTATAGCAAGGGAGAGATAATGTTGGAGCCTTCGGCTCAAACCATTGTCTGATTCTGTAACGATCTCTGGCGTGCCTTGATTAATTATAATTTCAGTAGCAGAATAAATATAAGTTTGTGTGTGTAGTGAAGGTTAACGTAAAGTTGATTAATATTAAAGCGATTGCAATAAAGGACATAAAATAACAACAGAAGAATTACCCGTCAACATTGAGATAAACACAGAAGAAGAAGAAGAAAAAAAAAGAAGAAATAGAAGAGAGAGAGAAATGAGGGAGATGGAGAGCTACTAAAGCACAACGGTTTTTTATATTGTGAAGGTATCTTCTATGTTTTTTTTTCGCTTGCAATTAAACGTCGAGCGTGATAAATTTGGCCATGCTAATATTGCCCGCACTGCCGTACAGTTGACCAGGAGGAGAAATGTTACATTGCGTTATGTGCTACTCCTTAGATAACAGTGCCGAGCATACACATGAGCATGTTTGTATGGTGTTTAGGTTTAGTTTAGTTGACAGATTATCTTCATTGCAAAATAGATAATCCTACACTGCTCATATCCCTTCTTCAGCACGTTCCTCAGTATGAAGCACCCTCGCCACGCATTAACAAACGGAAGAAGGCTTCAGCTTAAATGCACGAACTCCGTAAAAGCTGCGAAGACCTTGGGTGTAACTTCCATAAAAAGTAAAGTAAAGTGCCCTCGTCACGCCAAGTGGCGTATAGGGAAGATGGTATTAGTGACCATAAATTTTACAGACCTTCGGCACATGATTTTTGGGGTAATGTGGTCGGTATTACGCCCGTGCCGCTTTACTTTCCCAGAAAAAATCCGGTACCCATTTAAGGCTGGGTGAACCCGAAAGCCGTCGATTAGGATCGAACCCTACCTCTTGTCCTTTGTGGTCCAGTTCACTAACCACTGAGCTATCTCTGTAACTTCCATAGAGACCTATTACGACACGACATGCGTAGCAGGTGGCAATGACTGTGTTCTTTACTCTCCTAACAGTGATCAGTGCCCTGGGAGTCACGCGGGAGATGTATGTGAATACATTCGAGTCAATATTTTGAGTTGCGCCGAAATGGTGGTCTTCCACTGATTCTTGACAATCTTATCTTAGCTTTGTCTCTTTTTATTCTCCTTCCCTCCCATAGGCTACTGCACTCGACAGTTCTGATAGTTTTCCAGATTTCGGCTGAGTACGTGAGTTATCCAACTTCAGCGTCTATCAATGTATACATTTAATCTCGACTGTAGCTGTTAATAGTTCATATTCGCTAATTTTATTGAGCCAAAGTTGCCTGAAAAGTCTCCACCACCAGGTTCTATGAATTGATGACAGTCTTGATATTCCTGTTTCTAATCTTTGACAAGAGTCAAATCCGCACAAAAGTGCCGAAAGTACCCAGCTTTCATGCATTCTTTGGTTAGCTTTTCTACTGTACCAGAAAAATCTCCAAATTAAATGTAGATTGAGAAGAGGTACCTGACTTTGTTTATGACATCCTCGCTGTAAACAATTGGTGTAGATATTATAATCGCATATGTAGATTCGTTGCTGCCATATCATGGTTCATTACATTGACCAGTGTACTGTTTCTGACATTTATCTTCTGTTTTTGTTTTGTTCTATCCAAGTTGTAAATTGCAATATTATATTCAGTTTTATTTTTAATTGTATGTAAGAGTCGATCAGTAATACAATACCATCTCCGTATCATAAATCTTCCAATATCATCTTTCATATTCCTATAGGAATATCCTCCGCCGTGTATCTCATTATCGAGTCGATAACTGCCAAGAAGTTAATGGCAGAACTGGGCCATTCCTGGCACACACTCATTTTTATTTTGAACCGTTTAGCTACTCTGACAGATTTGTCAATTCAGTACATATACTTTTGACTGATAACTGTTACTATTTTATTGGGAATTCTGAATGATCTAAGTACTTTCAATCAACTGCCATTTCTGAGGTACATATAGTTGATGACATTTATCAAACGTCACGTAACTTCTGTCGGTAACTTTTATTGAAAAAAGAAATAAAGTGGCCCGTCAGGCCAAATGGCGTATGTATGATGTTAGTGACAATAATTTTTACAGACCTTCGGCATACAAGACTTTTGGGGTAACGTGGTGGGTATTACCCCCGTGTCGCTTTACTTTTCCAGAAAAAAAAATCCGGTACCCATTTAAGGTTGGGTGAACCCCGGAAGCCGTCGATCAGGATCAAACCCGACCTCTTGTCCTTAGTAGTCCAGTTCATTAACCACTGAGCTATCGTGGTTCCCTCGCAACTTTTCTATGCTGTTCCACAATGTTTCTATGGGCGAAGATGTAGTGTGAATTGTACTCGTGGTTGGAAAAAAAAATACCCCCACGGTCGACCCAGCCGTTTGCAGAAATGGGTACTAGGGTTTTACCCTGGGAAGGTGAGGAATGTTGCTTCGCATCTGAGTTACGATGCTTGAGGCGACACTATACAGAAATCTCCGAACATTTCTGGATAGGCGGCCGAGCACATATGGGTGTAAACTCGCGTGCTGAGACGCCGGTTCGAGCCTCGTACTTTACCTTTTCATGTGAGATACAGGGGGACATGTTCCATTTTGGAACTTGTTTACCCTTTCCGTAGATTTGGATCTAATGTTCTGCAAGGCAAGAGGGTAGCGTAGCTTCTGGCACAGTCAAGGCAGCTCACGAGGGAGTATATAATCAGGGGCTTTACAGCTAACGCTTTCTTTCATGCAGTTATCTCTGTTTGTTAAATTTGTGAGAACAGTCATCATTATTAAGTACCATGTCTGCTGGCGTAGGTGATCATATCTCTTCACAACTTTCGATCTCGACAGTAATTTAACATTTATGTTGCTGACCTTCAGCCGAGCCATTCTCTCAAGATGTCTGGTATCTTTTCTCTTTCCTTCCCTCTATCTCTTCGTCCCTCAATTTTTTCAGTTGTTCAAAATATTCCAGCTGTTCCCTTCTCATTACATGGCCAAAAAATGATTATTGATTCTTCCTAATATTGGAATTAGCTCTCTCTTTGTTTTGGCCTTTTTCAGAACGTTTTCATGACTTTTACTTCATGATTTAATATTAACAATAATATAAATGTTAACACATGGATGTGAATCATGGACAATAGGACAAAAGACAATAAAATCACTGGAGGCTGTAGAAATGTGGTTTTACAGAAGAATGTTGAGAATACCACGGGCAACGCAGAAGAGTATAAACCTAGTGGACTTTAGATGCAAGAACAATAAGCAAAATAACCTCTACAGAGATGAAATGTGTTAGACGAATGACAGGAAACAGTCTGAGAGAATAATTCAGAAATGAAGAACTGAGAAAAAATCTAGGAATAGCCACCGCCATAGAATATATAAAAAAACAACAGATAAAATGGTTCGCCACGTGACAAGACAGACAGATCAAAACATAACACAACAAGTATTCAATAAATGTTGCGAGAACACCAGGCTCAAGAGCCGCCCACGAAAAAGATGGATTGACGGAATATTAATAACACTAGGAAACATAATAGGTGAAGAGGTAAACATATGAGCAAAAGACCGCATAATATATCTCCCCTCGTCGCTAAAAAGCAAAAGAGGAAGGAAAGGAGAAGAAGAATCAGAATTAGAGACAATAAAAAAAAACACATAGATGACAACATATGACAAACTTTACAAGCAATAATCAAGAAATAAGCTAAGTACAGTATATTGTGGGAGCCGCGATTGCTCAGTGGTTAGTGAACTGGACTACAAAGGACAAGAGGTAGGGTTCGATCTCAACTGACGGCTTCCAGGTTCACCCAACCTTTAATTGGTACCGGATTTTTGTCTGGGAAAGTAAAGCGACACGGGCGTAATACCGATCACATTACCCCAAAAATCATGTGCCGAAGGTCTGTAAAATTTATGGTCACTAACACCATATTCCATATACGGCACTTGGCGTGACGGGGGTACTTTACTTTTACTACAGTATATTGTGTATGAAAAATCATAAATTGAAAGCAAAATCTAAACATCTCACGAGCGAGAGACACATTAAGCTTACTTTTGAATACGAAAACAACACAAGAATTGCCATATTATCCTTAAAAAATAAACAACTTCTGAAGTAATCAATGTTATAATTTATTTTCTAAAATATTAGCGAAATATGGCAATGCTCTCTTTAAGATGCAAAGATTGGGAAAGAAGCAGACAGGCATTGGCCATCATCCAGTTGTGGAGAATTGTAAGATCTCTCGTTCCAATATTTATATAAACATGGTACCACCTTCCTAAGAAAAGTCATCAATTATATTCGAATCTGGAGAGAGTGCCTACATCAACAACATTTATTGAACATTCAGACATGAAGAGAAAGACATTGCTCATGTGGTCATTCTCCAGAAGATGTCTGTTGATGCAATCTTTACGATTCAGTTTGAGAACCTTCCGAAACGTGTCGACAGACAAATCTGTGTTTGGAGACCACAGTCGAATGTAATTGCTATAATCGGCACATATGCCTACTACAAATAGGAGAGTTCGGTGGAGAAAAAGAAGAAGAGGAATAAAAATGAAGAAGAAGAAGTAGAGGAAAATGAAGTGAACGAAGAGAAAGAAAATTTAGAAGAAGTAGAGGTATAAAATGTAGAGGATGAGGAGGAAGATAGAAGCGCAAGCAGATAAAGAAGGAGGAGAAGAATGAAGATGATCAAGCCCAAGAAAAAAAGAACAATTTAAAGACAGACAGAAGAAGCAGCGCATAGCAGTAAGCAAAGCGGCGTATAAAATATTAACTGGGGAACATAAAATCACCCACAACAATATAGTCTCGTTCCTGAAGTTGGAAGGCTTATTGAAGAAATACATCACAGAAACACGAAATAATACAATTAATCAGAGGCTGAAAAGGAAAATAAAAAGCATCCCGCTATGATAGACTGTATTTATGATCATAAAGTATCGGGCCTACTGGCGTAGGTGATCATGTCTCTCCACAACTTTCGATCTCGGCAGCTATTTATCATTTCTGTTGTTGACTTTCTGCCAAGCCATTCTCTTAAGCTGTCTGTTATTTTTTCTCTTTGCTTTCCTCTATCTCATTACATGGCCAACAAAAAAATGATGATTGTTTCTTCCTAATATTGGAAATTAGCTCTATTTTTGCTTTGACCTCTCTCAGAACATCTTCATTACTCTTCTTAGCTGTCCATGGTACTTGTAACATTCTTCTGTAAAACCACATTTCTACAGACTCCAGTGATTTTCTTGTCTATTGTCCTATTGTCCATGATTCGCATCCATATGTTAAGACTGGCTCAACATAACATTTAAGAACTCTTTTATTGTTTCTATTGTCAAAAATGGATTGCATAGTATCTTCCTCATTTTTTGGAAAACTGCATTTGCCTGAGCCATTCTACATCTCACCTCTTTTGTACATCTTCCGTGTGAGGTTAACAAAGTTCCCAAATATTTAAATGCATTTACCTGTTTTAATATTGTACCACTAGTCTTTATTTTGCACTGAGGTGATGTTTTTTTTTTCTTTGTTGTTACCATTACCTCTGTCTTTTTGCTATTAAGGCTGAGTCCTTTATTTTTGCTTTCCTTCACAATAATGTCCAACATTTCTTGTAACTCATTTTCACTCTTAGCGGTTAAGACTGTGTCCTCAGCATTAAAAAAAAAAAGTAAAGTACCCCGTCACGCCAAGTGGCGTATAGGGAAATATGGTGTTAGAGACCTTATATTTTACAGAACTTCAGCACATGATTTTTGGGGTAATGTGGTCAGTATTACGCCTGTGCTGCTTTACTTTCCCAGAAAAAAATCCAGTACCCATTTAAGGCTGGGTGAACCCGGAAGCCGTCGGTTGGGATCGAACCCTACCCCTTAACCGTGGTAGTCCAGTTCACTAACCACTGAGCTATCGCGGCTCCGTGTCATCAGCATACCTTAGATTATTTATACTATGACCTCCAATTGTTATTCCAGGCATGTCCCTTATGGATCTTAAAATAATCTCACTATAAATATTAAACAAATCTGGTGACAGCACACAACCCTTTCTAACACCCTGTTTTATTTGTTGAAACATTCCCAATTGGTTTCCAGTTCTTATGGCCGCTGTTTGTTGCCAGTACATGTTATTTATTATTCTTAGATCTTTGCTGTCTACGTTTATGCTTTCTAAAATTTTTATTATTTCTTTGTGCTTTACTTTGTCAAATGCCTTGGTGTAATCTATGAAACATAGGTATAGATCTGTTTTCACCTCTATGGCTCTTTCTACTAAAGATCTTATGATATAAATGGCATTGCTTGTTCCTTTATCTCTAACAAAACAACACTGTTCATCGCTAATTTCTGGACTGATTTTGTTTCGCACTCTTCGCATGATGATTCTTAGTAATATCTTAGTCATATGACTCATAAGGCTTATTGTGCGATGATCACCGCATTCAATCGCACCCGAATTCTTTGGTAGGGCTATGAATATTGATTTGAGCATGTCGTCTGGTATATATCCGCTGTTGTAGATATCATTCAAAATTTTTGTTATTATTTCTATTCCAAAATCACCATGGCTTCAATCTCTTCTTTAGTTATATTATCTGGTTCAGGAGCTTTGCCTGATTTCATATTGCGCAAGGCATCTTCCACTTCTTCTCTGAGTATTTCTGGCCCTTCTCCATTATCTTTAATATTTACTTCCGTTCGTTCAACATTATAAAGATCTTTAATGTATTCTGTCGTTCCCTTATGTTTTCTTGATCAATCAACAGTTCTCCTTCCTTTGATCTTAGACATCCATTTTTAAATTGAGTTTTTCTTCCTGTTAATTCCTCAATTTGTTTGTATATAGCTTTAGCATCTCCTTTTTTTTTGTATATAGCTTTAGCGTCTCCTTTTTGTTACATTTCAATCTCTCTGCATCTCTCTTTTAGCCACGCTTCTTTTGCTTCATTGCATTATACTACAATTTCTTTATTTAATCTCTTATACTCATCTTCATTTTCTTTATTTCTTCTTCTTGTATCCATTAGCTGAAAATGTCGTCTGTCATCCATTTCTTTCTTGAATTTGTCCTCACTGGTGGTATGAACTCTTTTGATGTTTGCATTGATTCTTTTAGCATTTCCCACTGTTCATCAATGCTTTGTATCTTCTCTATTTCATTGTACCGGTTCTGAATTATGATTTTATATTTTGTCTTGCAGCTTCTTGTCTGATTTTAGTAAATCTAAATTTAACTTGATGTTAACTGAGGTTGTTTTTAATTTTACCCTAAGCATTTCCACAACTGGTACATGATCACTATTGCAATCTGCCCCTGGTCTAGTTTTCACACACACCTGACTGTTTCTAAACCTATTGCTTATCATTATATAATCAATTTGATTACGTGCGTCCTTGGGCTTATCCATGTCTACAGACGACTTGGATGTTGCTTAAACCAGGTGTTTCCTATCATCATGTTGTGTGTTGCATTTATGAAGAGCCTCATTTAACTCGTTGTAAAATTTATCACTTGTTTCCTCTAGACTGTCTGCTGTTGGTGCATAAACTTGTATAGGATTTATGTCTATTGGCTTTCCATTCAATTTCACTAAATTGAATCACTATGTCAGATATTGGGTAAAAGCCTTTCACTGTTCTTGCTCTTTTTGCATCCTAGATGATACCTACTCCTCTTTGGTGTTCAGTACCTCCAGAATAGATTATTTTATGTTTATCATAATACATCTCCCCTGATCCGATGGTATATATATATATATATATATATATATATATAATATATATATATATATATATATCGTATTTCTGTACGCTGCATACTTCAATAAGCATTCCCGTTTCAGGAAGAAATTTTTGTGGGTCATTTTATGTTCCCGAGTGAATATTTGATCCTTCTGTTATACCTAGATCCGCAGCTTCCTTTACTGTTACACTTTTCATCTACTTGTTTTAGTTGTCTGCCGTCTTTCGTTATGTCGATGTTCTGTTTCTATTTTGCGATATTCATGACTTCTGTTTTGTTAATGTTGATTTTCATGTTGTATTTGGTGCCTGTGCTGTTGAGTCTATTTAAGTGTTCTTGTAGGTCTCATTTTTCCATGTAGTTCCTGATCGTCTGCAAAGAGAAGCTGGCTAATCTCCCCTGTCTCTATTGGAGTGGTTAACTTGCATATATAGTCCATGTATGCGATAAACAGTATAGGAGAGCAACCCTGTCTTACACCTGATCTAACTTCGAAGTGGCCTCTATAGCCTGCTGCTGTTCTGACTGTGCAGCTGCTGTTGATGTACAGCCTTTTAATTAGGTTGGTTAGATGTTGGCTTACTCCGTATGTTGTTAGTATCTCCCAAAGTTGTTCTCTGCTTACTCGATCGAATGCTTTTTCCTGGGCAATTAAAGCTATGTACAAATTTTGATTGTGTTTTGTCGTTTTTTCTGCTAGCTGTTTTATTGTGAAGAGAGCTTCAGTACATCCTCTGTTTTTTTTTCGAAACCCCATTTGAGAATCGCTTAACTGTAGTTCTATTATTGGTCTCAGCCTATTTCCACATTTTTTTTGGGTATAACTTTCCTACTTGGCTGAGAAGAGATATACCTCTATATTAATTGTAGTCTATTTTACTACCGTTATTTTTCCACACAGATACGATGATTTTCTGTTGCCAGTCTTTTGGGCCTTTTTGTTGGTGCCATGCTGCATTGAATATTATATTTTACCATGTACCTCCTGTTTCTCCTGCTGCTGCTATTATTTCTACTGGTATGTTATCTATCACCGGTGCTTTATTTCTAGGTGCATATTTGATTACTTCTTCGATTTTCACTTTCAAGATGTTGAGTTCAGAAACTTATGCTTTCTTACGTGTGTGTGTGTGTGTGTGTGTGTGTGTGTGTGTGTGCGTGCGTGCGTGCGTGCGTGTGTGTGTGATATGGTGGTTGGTGCCATGGTTAATAGGTCTTCAAAATATTATAATCCATAATTCCCAAATTAGGCACTATGTTGCCTATACCATTCTCTATACTATTATTTAGCCATATTATTTTTTCTACTCTCTTTATTATAATTTTTTTTCCTTCTTATCGATGTTTCCAAATATACAATGTTGTACTTTTATCACGGCTCCATGTTTCACTGCTCTAACAAAAGATTGTATCTTAAACTTTTTAAATGCCACATGCTATATAGTCCTCTTGACATTTGGTTTCGTGTTGGTGTCTCCCGTATCTGTTTCTAAAGCAGCTGAAATGTAATATGCCTCTCTCTTTATTTATTTTATATTTTAATGTTCACATTCTACCACTATGACATATTTGTCAATTAGACTTTTAAACACCTTTTTTTCTAACAAAGCATATTAGCATACAGTATGTTATTACAAACTACATTCTATCAGCAGTTTTATATAGACCAGTCTCTCCTGTCATGTACGCAACACATGGCGAACTTTCAGGTTGAAATACAGCAGGAGGTCGATGCCTGGGAGTCATAACTCAGACACCGTCAACACCCCCCCCCCCGCCGCCGCCCCACGAGTGTCAAGAAGCTAAAGGGCCGAAACACTTGATAACGGGGAGAAAGGGGGAGGGTCTACTTCTGATGATCAGATTACGTTCCGCTGCAAAGGTCTGAATAAACAGTTTCCTATCATCGTCCTTGCCAGTAACTGGTGTGTCTGGTATATCATGTGTGAATTTCATAATGTAGATGGGTAGATCACGTGATGTGCTAAACCTATGAGCGACAGTTTACGAAATTACAAGGTCGAACAAAAATAATTTGTTTTCACATTTTGCATTTGGGATTTTAATATTTAAGCAATGGCTTCCGGGCGACCTTCACTCAATAATCAGCCATGCAAGCCTTTATCTCTTGATGTCCACCTCGAGACCTACATTTGATTTGATGTTGCTTCCATAAAACGCGTTTTTTTTTTTAATTCGTGGACAGCGACTTCAGCACTCATATTGGAACTTTCAACCAACAGAACTAATGTTCACCACCCTCCTAATAGGCGTCATTTTTATTTGACCTCATCCGCATAATCCCGTACAGTTTAGACACTGCCAGAAGTAAAATTCCGCTGGCACAGCTTTATGAAGTGTTTTTTTTTTCTTAAATAAAGTATACAGGCAGTTAGTTGCAAGGTCAAACGATCATTAAATTCCTAAAAATTTAGCAGAACGCGTTCCTGACCGTTGTGTCTGAAAGAAAGAACTGCCTTTAAAAGAATGATCCGAATACTGAAGATGACAAATCGTGTCAAAGGGTAGGCTCAAATAGCTGTAGAGACCAATACTAGTGAACGGAATAATAATTTGTTAAAAAATACCAGAATGGTAATAGAGACAATGAAGCAGAAAACCGAGTGAGAATACACGAATAGAGGGGACCAGAGGTAGGCGAATGCATGAAAAAGATAAGTAAGGCACGAAAACCGAAAGATATAAACCTACGACATAGAGAAATGCTCATTAAATTGAATTAGAAAAAAATAATGTTCCAATAAAGTAATTTAGGTATCAAACATAGTAAGGGCGATTTTATAGATCAGTAGCACATTTAATCACATCAGTTCTGAAGTACGTGATTTGTTATTGCTTGTAAAATATCGTCAGCTGGGGTTGTACTAAACAGTACAACCAACGGCTGCCCTGCTGCCTTGCAGGTATGCTCGGGAGAGTAAAAGGCTAAGTGAGGGTACCCTGAAGTAAAACAACCTCACTAACTTGTGGGTGAGACTTTTTAGTCAAAAGCTAGCGGAGCCAACCGTAAACAAATCGACAGAAGGCAATAGAAAACCACCGTCGTAATTTCTCTGTACAACCTTGAATCGCCACAATAATACAATTTACGACAACAATGTTGAAGGGGATTCCAATGAAAAACCCTCGTTCAGTAGCGGACATCATGTGCTACGTCATCAAGCTACTGTAAGCAAAATAAAATAATCTATGGTATGCTGATGATACCGTCTTAATCGCTAAGAGTGAAAATAAGTTACAAGAAATGTTAGACATTATAGTGACCGAAAGCAAATATAAAGAACTCAGCTTTAATAGCAAAAAGACAGAAGTAATGGCAACAACAAAGAAAAAGACATCACCTCAGGGCAAAATAAAGACAAGTGGATCAATATTAAAACAGGTAAATGAATTTAAATATTTGGGAACTTTGTTAACCTCTGATGGAAGATGTACAAAAGAGGTGAGATGCAGAATGGCTCAGGCAAAAGCAGCATTCCAAAAATCGAGGAAGATACTATGCAATCCATTTTTGGCAATAGAAAGAAGAGAAAAAATTCTTAAATGTTATATAGAGCCAGTCTTAACATACGGATGTGAATCATGGACATTAGGACAACAGATAACGAAGAAATCAGTGAAGTCTAGAAATGTGGTTTTACAGAAGAATGTTGAGAATATCATGGGCAGCTAAGAAAAGTAATGAAAACATTCTGAAAGAGGCCAAAGCAAAGAGAGAGGTAATTTCCAATATTAGGAAGAAACAATCATAATTTTTTGGCCATGTAATGAGAAGGGAACAGCTGGAATATATTGTAACAACTTGGAAAATTGAAGGACAAAGAGATAGAGGGAAGCAAAAAGAAAATATATCAGACAGTTTAAGAGAATGGCTTGGCAGAAAGTCAACAGCAGAAATGATAAATAACTGTCGAGATCGAAAGTTGTGGAGAGACATGATCACCTACCTAGCTAGCAGCCCGGTACTTGATGATAGACCTAAGGACCATGTACAATTAAAAATGAAAAATGTTTAGTGCTTAAAATCGATGTAATGTTAATGCAACTGTAAAACAGCAAAAATAATCCAGTTTTGTGTTGTTACTGCGATGCTCTCACAGAAATGTCTTGAAACCTGAGTGCAAAAGAAATTATACAAAAAGCCATTCGGGCAGTCTGATTAAAAAAAAAAAGTGTTACGGGAAACATATAAAAATGCTTCAATGGATTCATTCAAGTTTACTCTAGCATTAGATATCGTCTTTAATAATGTCTCCGCACAAACAGAGGGACTTGTGGCCTTGAACTTTTTAGAAGGTCACAAAACAAAACAGCCAAATAAAGTGAAATAGTTTACAGGAAAGCGACAGAGAATCTAATTAATAACAGACAATTAAAAAAAAACTGAATAAAGCGATAAATACTGATAGGAAGACATAAAAAGCTACCACAAAAAGACGTGTTGATGTTTTTTACTGCTGATGTTTTTTTTGCTAAAGTATGAGAATGGAAAGTTCTGTTGTTGATCAAATAAAATGAACTAACAAATACAAACGTAAACGTGCTGTAAACATACCTCCTCCGACGATTCGCGGAATTATCGCCTCGGAAGTTTCCCTCTATAATAATATTAATTTATTATTTGTCTCCTAACAAATACAAAACTGGCTGGTAGGGAAGTGGTGTAGTGAGAAAGAGAGTACAAGGCATATATAGTTAGTAGTCATCGGATTAGCCTAATCCCAAACTAGGCAGGTATAGAACTGGGAAAGAGTTTAGATAGATTATATTGATATACAGATATATTGTGATATATAACGAGAGAGGTTGAGGTACATAACGTCTGACAGAAAATAACAGAGAGGTAGAGAGTGTGTTAGAGAAAGACGAGAGTGAGATTGAGGTAATAACGTCTGACAGATAAAACAGAGAGGTAGAGAATGTGTTATAAAAAAACAGAGATTGAGGTATATAACGTCTGACAGACAAAACAGAGAGGTAGAGAGTGTGTTAGAGAAAAACAAGTACGTGCACAGAAAAAAACACACACACACGCACGCACGCACACACACGCACGCACGCACGCACGCACGCACGCACACACACACACACACACACAGAGAGAGAGAGAGAAGGGAGAAGTTTAAGAGAGTGCACAGTAAAAACTGACTGTAGGATTGATACGTTTAAGAATATCCTAATGTGCGCGTGTGTGTGTACATCAGATGACCTCTAAAGGAGCTAGAAGAACGACGTTCAAAAGGTGACAGAGGTTTTGTTGAAAAATAGGAGGAAGAAATTATGTACAAAATTTGAAAAATGTGATATTGTGGAGAATTAAGTCAAGGACTGTTGGCACAATGATTTTCAAACCAATTATAACATGAAATACAGAAACTGGTAGTAGCTGATTCATCCCGCTCTCTCTTTCTATCTCTCTCCCTCTCTCTGTCTACCATGTATGGTTGGGAGACATAATTAGTTATTTTACGCAACAACTATCTTTGCTGATTGTAATCTCTGTATGTCAAACATGCCACAAGAATTAATTCAGCTGATCATATCTTGCTGAAAGTGCACATATACAAAATGTATTCAATTAAGAATACCAAAATGTATAATTATTATATTAGCATGTGTATTAATAGTAACTTGGGACCATCAAAACTAGAGACGAAAAATACAAAACAATAATAAATATAAGATCTGACGCAAAAGTAGAATCTTTAGGAACATTAAATATATACATAAAGCTTTAACGTTGAAACTGAAAAGAATAGAAAATGAAACTGATTTCCTGGAATTGTGATATGATAGTAAATGTAAAGAAAAGTTGTGAATGATTAAGAGGACAAAATAATGATGCCTTCGTTCATCATGTGCCATACCGGTTGGCGTAGGCGATCATGTCCCTCCACAAACTTCTATCTACAGTGCATCGTATCAGTTCTGTTGTTGACTGTTTTCCATGCCATGACACCAAGCTATCCAGTATTTTCTCTCTTTGTCGTCCACGAACTCTCTCTCCTTTTATTTTGCCAGTTGTAAAAAGTATTCCAACTTTCCTCTTCTCATGATGTGCCCGAAAAATGTTGATTGCTTCTTTCTGATGTTTTTTAAGAGCTCCTTTTTTGTGTTGGCCTCTTTGAGAACTTCCTCATTGATCTTTTTAGCTGTCCAGGGAACTTTCAACATTCTTCTGAGAAATCCCATCTCTGTGGCCTCTAATCGTCTTTTCATTTGTTTGTGTATTGTCCATGATTCGCTTCCATAGGTCAGAATTGGTTGTATATAGCACCGATGAACTCTCTTTCTCATTTTTATTGACATAGATTTGTTGCATAATATATTTTTCATTTTCTGAAATGCTATTTTGGCCTGAGCTATTCTGCTTTTTATTTCTGTGGTGCATCTCCCATATTATGTTATTATTGTGTCCAAGTATTTGAAACGTTGCACTTGTTTCAGATTTGTCTCCTTTATTTGTATGCTGCATGATGGTGGTGATTGTTTCTTCGATATAACCATTACTTCTGTTTTCTTACTATTCAGACTGAGACCTTTCTTGTTGCTTTATTTTAGTATTATGTCTATCATTTCTTGTAGTTCGTTATCTGTCTCTGCTATTAAGACTGTGTCATCCGCATATCGCAAATTATTTATGTTGTGACCGTTGACTTCAATTCCTTTTTTGTCTACTATTGATCTCATAATATATTCGATGTAAGGTGAAAACAAATCCGGTGACAGAACACAGCCTTGTCTGACTCCTTTGTATTTTATATTGGAATTGTCCTGTTTGGTTGTTAATTCGTATAGCTGCTGTTTTTTGTTGCTAGTACATATTTTTTTATGATTCGCAGATCCTTGCCATCAATGTTTAATTTCTCCAGCATATTGATTATTTCCACATGCTTTACCTTGTCAAATACTTTCGTGTAGTCTATAAAGCACATATAATGAAGCCTTAAATGATTTGAAAATCAAGAAAGTATCACTAAAATAATTCGAACAAGTCAAGTTAATCTCTGTTACATATAAAGAGACATAATAACGTAGTGATGTTATTGTTTAAAACTGGCGAAATATAGGACACAAGAGTCAGAGACAAGCAGATATTGGAGAGGACTGATAATATCAAGAGCAGCATGAAGCATGAGAAACTTTGAGTGACAACTATTGAAAGTCAAGTACAACTACCGAATGTCAAGTACAACTACCGAATGTCAAGTACAACTACCGAATGTCAAGTACAACTACCGAATGTCAAGTACAACTACTGAATGTCAAGTTTAGATGTGAAATCAGAGCAGTATGAAGATGGAATTGTGTACATAATTAAAGACTAATTTTTGTGGACTATTTCTTGCTATCATTTAACTTCGTACACGTTAAGCTGGTACTGTTTGTGAATGTGAACACAAATCATCAAACAAACTTACATAAGCAAAAGATGATAATAAACTAGTCCTGGAAAAAGATGCACCTTAAGACAAGAAAGATGTGATGATTGATCTTGCTCATCTTTGTAATTGTGGAAAACTTACTGGTGAAATGGTAATGACATACTGCTGACCAAATTATCCTAAAATAAGCCGAAGGTTAAAACGAAATATGGTCACTAACGCCACAAACATTATCTTTTAATTTGCAGCTACACACAATAAAGGAGTTCTTTCTTTCTTCATTATTTAAAGGTTGTTCTTTCTTTCTTTATTATTTAAAGGTTGTTCTTTCTTTCTTCATTATTTAAAGGTTGTCCTTTATTTCTTCATTCTTTAAAGGTTGTTCTTTCTTTCTTCATTATTTAAAGGTTGTCCTTTCTTTCTTCATTATTTAAAGGTTGTCCTTTATTTCTTCATTATTTAAGGTTGTTCTTTCTTTCTTTATTATTTAAAGGTTGTTCTTTCTTCTTTATTATTTAAAGGTGTTCTTTCTTTCTTTATTATTTAAAGGTTGTTCTTTCTTTCTTCATTATTTAAGGTTGTTCTTTCTTTCTTCATTCTTTAGAGGTTGTTTTTTCTTTCTTTATTATTTAAAGGTTGTCATTTCTTCCTTCATTATTTAAAGGTTGTTTTTTCTTTCTTTATTACTTAAAGGTTTTTTTTCTTCCTTCATTCTTTAAAGTTTTTTTTCTTTCTTCATTATTTAAAGGTTGTTCTTTCTTTCTTCATTATTTAAAGGTTGTTTTTTCTTTCTTTATTACTTAAAGGTTGTTTTTTCTTCCTTCATTCTTTAAAGTTTTTTTTTCTTTCTTCATTATTTAAAGGTTGTTCTTTCTTTCTTCATTATTTAAAGGTTGTCCTTTCTTTCTTCATTATTTAAAGGTTGTTCTTTCTTTCTTCATTATTTAAAGGTTGTTCTTTCTTTCTTCATTATTTAAAGGTTGTTCTTTCTTTCTTAATTATTTAAAGGTTGTCCTTTCTTTCTTCATTATTTAAAGGTTGTTCTTTCTTTCTTCATTATTTAAAGGTTGTTCTTTCTTTCTTAACTATTTAAAGGTTGTTCTTTCTTTCTTAATTATTTAAAGGTTGTCCTTTCTTTCTTCATCATTTATAGGTTGCTGAATGTTTGTCATGAAATGGGTGATAGTTCAAGCATCCAAGTGGACAGCTGTGAAAGTGTTCCCCGCCAAACTGATGAAACTCTTTAACTCCGGAGTTGTGTAAATGAGGATTGGAATCACGGTAGGGGCAACATGTTTTTTTCTCTCTCTCATCATCATCATCATCATCATCATCATCATCATCATCATGTGCCATACCGGTTGGCGTAGGCGATCATGTCCTTTCACAATCGTTTATCACTTGTGCATTGTATCAATTCTGTTGTTGACTGTTGTCTCCCCTCTCAGGAGATGAATTAAAAATTGTGACCTGAACACCTCGTGGCAACTGAACTTGACAAGCGACCTTTATTATCCAGTCCTATAAGTCCCCCAGGCAGACTTCAGGAATGGGATAAAACAGCACATAGAGGATGCCTGTTTTCTTTTTCCACCCAGTTTTCTTATTGTTAAAACATAACAATCTTATCAGACATCGTGAACTTAATAATGTCACCAAAATTATCTTTTTTCCTGAAATTATACCTGCCAAAGTGTAAGTCAAAAATAAAGAGCCAAACGTTGCACAATATAATAATAGGTTTACTGGAACATGCACCTAACGAATCGTTGGCAGTGTGGGCTAAAGAGAAAACTTCCACAGTTATGTCTGTTTGGCGCATTTTGTCTTTGAACTTTTTGTCTTTGAACTTTTTGTCTTTGAACATTTTGTCTTTGAACATTTTGTCGTTGAGCATTTTGTCTTTGAGCATTTTGTCTTTGAGCGTTTTGTCTTTGAGCGTTTTGTCTTTGAACATTTTGTCTTTGAACATTTTGTCTTTGAACATTTTGTCTTTGCACATTTTCTCTTTGAACATTTTGTCTTTGAGCGTTTTGTCTTTGAGCGTTTTGTCTTTGAACTTTTTGTCTTTGAACATTTTGTCTTTGAGCGTTTTGTCTTTGAACATTTTGTCTTTGAACATTTTGTCTTTGAACATTTTGTCTCTGAGCATTTAGTCTTTGAGCGTTTTGTCTCTGAGCATTTTGTCTTTGAACATTTTGTCTTTGAGCATTTTGTCTTTGAACATTTTTGTCTCTGAACATTTTGTCTTTGAACATTTTGTCTTTGAACATTTTGTCAGAGTTTTCCACTTGGACACAATATTCGTGTCCATGTCTGTTTATTGTTTATATTTATCTAGCAACAAAATCTCTCATATGAGGATTTTCTGTTATACACACTATAAGGGAGATTATTCATGACATAAATTCAATCAAAATACATTCATTCGACGCAATAAAAAAAAATAATGAAATAACTCAGTCTTAATGCCGATTATAAGGCAAATCAAATATTGGGACAACTATCCCTTATACTGTAACAAAAGGCAATAATTATTACCACCATGAAATATCTTATACAGAGTATATTCATTTTAGCATTGTGCTACCAACGCCAAACATGGACACTTACGTCTAAGCATACAAGAACGCTTGTCATCACAGAGATCCGATGTCTGAGAAAAGCGCTTGGAGTAACCAGAAAAGACATCAGAAATGATATTATAAGAGAAAGAGCAGGAATGGAGCCAATCTTAAGCTACATACAGAAGCAACAAATAAACTAATTTGTCCATCTAGAAAGAATGTCTTGTAGTTCCTTACCATATAAAACATATATTAAAAAAGAATTTGGCAGAAGAGCAAGAGGCAGACCTAGAGTGCGAAGGATAGACAAGATCAAAGAAACGTTACAACAGTATCATTTGACAATAAGTGAAGCAGCCAAAAAGGCGAGAACCAGAATTTTATATCTCCATTTACAAGAGAAAGTGGAGAAAGAGAAGAAAGAGCGAATGCCGATTATTTTTCCACTCCCACTCCAACCTTGTCTGTCGTGCATTAACTGACAACTTTATATCTCCTCTTTATTTGCAGCTGGTCTAGTAGTAACCACTTTTAAGAGAGATACGTGCGTGAAGGGAGAAAGAGTGCAGGAGATAAAGAAATGTTCGTCATTCACAAAAGATTCCAGGATAAATATGCGCAGATAAATATACACGCAAACTGTGCCAAGATCTACAGTCGTTTTTATCGCGTTGATTGAAAGAACTAGTTTCCTAACGGCGTCGCCACAAGTTCCAACCATATTCCTGAAATAATGTAGATC